>PITA01015175.1:0-51045 GCA_004023965.1 Spilogale gracilis | reverse complement strand
GACGCCTGGGTGGCTCAGTTGGTTGAGCCACTGCCTTCGGCTCAGGTCATGATCCTGGAGACCCGGGATCGAGTCCCACATCGGGCTGCCTGCTCGGCGGGAGGCCTGCTTCTCCCTCTCTCACTCCCCCTGCTTGTGTTCCCTCTCTGGCTGTGTTTCTCTCTGTCAAATAAATAAAATCTTTAAAAAAAAAAAAAAAGAATGGTTGAGTTTCATTCTTCTATACATAGCTGTCCAGTTTTCCCAGCACCATTTATTGAAGAAACTGTCTTTTTTCCACTGGATATTTTTCCTGCTTTGTCAAAGATGATTTGACCATAGATTTGTGGGTCCATATCAGGACTCTCTATTCTGTTCCATTGGTCTATTTGTCTGTTTTTGTGCCAGTACCATGCTGTCTTGGTGATCACAGATTTGTAATAAAGCCTGAAATCAGGTAACATGATGCCCCCAGCTTTGCTTTTCTTCTTCAACAATTTTTTAGCAATTCGGGGTCTTTTTTGGTTCCATATAAATTTTAGGATTGTTTGTTCCAACGCTTTGAAGAATGTTGGTGGAATTTTGATTGGAATGGCATTGAAAGTATAGATTGCTCTAGGTAGTATAAACATTTTAATAATGTTTATTCTTCCGATCCATGAGCATGGAATGCTCTTCCATCTTTTTATGTCTTCTTCAATTTCATTCATGCATGTTCTGTAGTTCCTTGAGTACAGATCCTTAACCACTTTGGTTAGGATTATTCCTAGGTGTCTTATGGTTTTTTGTGCTATAGTGAATGGAATTGATTCTCTGATTTCCCTTTCTATATTTTCATTGTTAGTATAAAGAACACAACTGGGGCGCCTGGGTGGCTCAGTTGGTTGAGCGACTGCCTTCGGCTCAGGTCATGATCCCAGAGACCTGGGATCAAGTCCCACATTGGGCTCCCTGCTCGGCGGGAAGCCTGCTTCTCCCTCTCTCACTCCCCCTGCTTGTGTTCCCTCTCTGGCTATGTTTCTCTCTGTCAAATAAATAAATAAAATCTTAAAAAAAAAAAAGAACATAACTGATTTCTGTGCATTGATTTTGTGTCCTGCCACATTACTGAATTGTTGTATGAGTTCTAGTAGTTTGGGGGTAGAGTGTTTTGGGTTTTCCATATAAAGTATCATGTCATCAGCAAAGAGAGAGAGTTTGACTACTTCTTTGCCAATTTCAATACTGTTTATTTTCTGTTGTCTGATTGCTGTTGCTAGGACTTCTAACACTATGTTGAACAATAGTGGTGAGAGTGGGCATCCTTGTTTTGTTCCTGATCTCAGAGGGAAGGCTGTCAATTTTCCTCATTGAAAATGATATTCGCTTGGGTTTTTTGTAGATAGATTTTATGAGGTTGAGGAATGTTCCCTCTTTTGCTATACTTTGAAGCGTTTTTTTGTTTTGTTTTTTTAAAGATTTTATTTATTTACTTGACAGAGAGATCACAAGTAGACAGAGAGAGCAGAGGAAGCAGGCTCCCTGCAGAGCAGAGAGCCCGACACGTGCTCCATCCCAGGACCCTGAGATCATGATCCGAGCAGAAGGCAGAGGCTTTAACCTACTGAGTCACCCAGGCGCCCTACTTTGAAGAGTTTTAATGAGGAACGGATGTTGTATTTTGTCAAATGCTTTTTCTGCATCAATTGAGAGTACCATGTGGTTCTTCTCTCCTCTCTTATTGATTTGTTCTATCATGTTATTGATTTGTGAGTGTTGAACCACAATTGCATCCCTGGGATAAATCCCACCTGGTCATGGTGGATAATCTTTTTAATGTACTGTTGAATCCTGTTAGCAAGGATCTTGTTAAGAATCTTGGCATCCATATTCATCAGAGATATTGGTCTGAAGTTCTCCTTTTTGATGGGGTCTTTGTCTGGTTTGGGGATTAGAAAGAGTCTGGAATTTTTCTTTCTGTTTTATTTTCTGAAACAGCTTCAGGATAATAGGTGTTATTTCTTCTTTGAATGTTTGAGAAAATCAACAAAGAAACACGAACTTTAAATGACACATTGGACCAGATGGATCTTATAGATATATTCAGAACATTCCACCCTAAAACAGCAGAATACATATTCTTCTTGAGTACACATGGAACTTTCTCCAGAACAGACCACATACTAGGTCACAGATCAGGGCTCAACTGATACCAGAAGACTGAGATTATTCTCTGCATATTCTCTGACCACAATGCTGTGAAACTGGAACTCAATCACAACGAAAAGCAGAAGAAAATCAAACACTTGGAAGCTAAAGACTATCCTGCTCAAGAATCTCTGGATCAACTAGGAAATCAAAGAAGAACTTAAACACTTCATGGAAACCAATAAGAATGAAGATATATCAATCCCAAACCTATGGGATACAGCAAAGGCAGTCCTCAGGGGGAAATACATAGCCATCCAAGCCTTACTCAAAAAAATTGAAAAATCCCAAATACACCAACTCTCATTACACCTTAAAGAACTGGAAAATCAATAGCAAATTAAACCAACCCCCCACACAAGACGGGAAATAATTAAGATTAGAACAGACATCAATGAATTAGAAACTAGAGATACAGTAGAATGCATCAATGAAACTAGAAGCTGTTTCTTTGAAAGAATTAATAAGATCGATAAACCATTGGCCAAAGTCATCCAAAAGAAAAGGAAGACCCAAATTAATAAAATTATGAATGAAAGGGGAGAGATCACGACCAACACCAAGGAAATAGAAACAATGATCAGAAATTACTATCAAAAATTATATGCCAAATAAGTTTAACAACCTAGAAGATAAAATGGATACATTCGTGGAAACCTATAAACTTCCAAGACAGAAACAGGAAGAAATTGACAATCTGAGTAAACCAATATCTATTAACAAGATTGAAGCAGTGACCAAAAACCCCCAAAAAAACAAGAGCCCAGGACCTGACGGATTCCCTGGGGAATTCTACCAAACATTCAAAGAAGAGTGGGCATCCTTGTCTTGTTCCTGATCTCAGAGGGAAGGGTGTCAGTTGTTCCCCATTGAGAATGATATTCGCTGTGGGTTTTTCATAGATAGATTTTATGAGGTTGAGGAATGTTCCTTATGTTCCCTTAATTGATTTTCTGTTTAGATGATCTGTCCATTGCTGAGAATGGTGTGCTAAGATCTCCTACAATTAATGTATTCGTATCAATATGATTCTTATTTTGCTTAACAGTTGGACCATGTAGTTGGCTGCTCCCATGTTGGGGGCATAAATATTTACAATTGTTAGATCTTCTTGGTATATAGACCCTTTGAGAATGATGTAGCGTCCTTCTGTGTCTCTGACTACAGTCTTTAGATTAAAATCCAATTTTTCTGATATGAGAATTGCTACATCGGCTTCCTTTTGAGGTCCATTGGCATGAAAGATGGTCCTCCATCCCCTCAATTTCAATCTGGAAGTGTCTTTAGATTCTAAATGTGTCTCTTGTAAACAGCATATGAATGGGTCCTGTTGTTTTATCCAGTATGCAACCCTGTGCCCTTTTTTTGGAGCATTGAAGCCATTCACATTGAGAGTGATTATTGATAGATAAGTTTGTATTGACATCATGTTGCCTGTGAAGTTCATGTTTCTATAGATTACCTCTGTCAATTTCTGTTCTGTGTCACTCTTGGGTTCGTTTCTCTTTTATAGAACCCCTCTTAGTACTTCTTGTACTGCTGGCTTGATGGTTGCATAATCTTTTAGATCTTGGCGATCTTGCAAACTCTTTATCTCTCCTTCCATTTTGAAAGTCAACCTTGCTGGATACATTATCCTTGGTTGCATATTTTTTTTCATGTAGTTTCCTGAATATGCCTTGCCAGCCCTTTCTGGCTTGCCAGGTTTCTGTGGATAGGTCTGACATTATTCTGATGGTCCTCCCTGTATATGTAGGGATCACTTCCCCCTAGCTGCACTTAAGACATATTCTTTGATTTTATGATTCATGAATTTTGCAATTATGTGCCTTGAGGTTTTTCTGGCCTCACTGATCTTGGAGGGTGTCCTCCTTGCCTCTAGGACACAAACACTTGTTTCATTCCCCAAATTAGGAAATTTTCATCTATGATATGTTCAACTATATCTTCTAGGCTTCTCTTTCTCTCAGCTCCTTCGGGGACTCCAACAATTCTGATATTGGAGCATTTCATGGCAGTATTTATTTCCCTAATTCTATTTTCATGGGATTTTAGCTGTTTTTTCCAAGACTTCTCTTGCTCCTCCTTCTTAATCCATCTGTCTTCTAAATCACTAATACGATCTTCAGCTTCACCTATTCTAGCTGTTAGCCTATTTAAGTTAGATTGCATCTCATTAATAGCCTTTCTAACCTCTGTTCTTTCAGCTTTCACTTCTGTCATTAAAGCTTCTATCTTGTCACTAATGTTCTTTTCCAACTTAGCCATTGCCTGGATGATTGCTACCCTGAATTCCATTTCTGTCATATTGTTTATGTTCATTTCCAGTAATTCTGTGACAGGGGTTGCAGCCTCTGGGTTTTTATTCTGTTGGTTGTTCTTCCTCCGAGTCATTTTGGTGAGGGGTGGTTGAGGGGATGTATAGCTGAGTATATCAACCACTATCCAGGTGAATTGCTCGTTGGAAGGTTTCATAGCAATCAGAAGTCATCACTGAAAAGGAAGAAGAAAGAAAAAAGAGAGAGAAAAAGAGAAAAGAAGCAAGAAAAAATCCCTGCCAGAATGGGCCCCAATGGTAGGCTTTATATGGTACAAAACTACAACAGAGTAAAGAAAAAAGCCATCAAGAGTAAAAGAAGAAAGTTGAAGAGCTCAAAAAGCTAAGCCCAACCCAATGACCCCCTAGAGCAGTATTTATATATTACAAAGGCAAAAATAATTACACAGAAACACTGACAGAAGAATAGGGTGGGAAGGTGAGTGCAAACCCTCCTTGTGGGCATGAAAAGTATTTCAGATCTTCCTGGGTTTGTCTTGTTATTGTTAGAGGAGTCCACTTTCTAAAGATATAGGGAGATTAAAACTGGTTTGTATATAGGGGTAGTATTGAAGAGGAATGAAGGATTACCTTGAAGCTTATAACTATATGTATATTTAAAAGAAAAAAATAAAGGAATGAAGAGAGAAAAAAGGAAAAACAAACAAACAAAAGAAGCAACAACAACAACAACAGAAAACATAAGTATGTGTTTGAAAAAATTTCAAGGTAAAAAGTTATTAAGGAGTGTTGTATTAAGTATCACATAATAATCAGTAGGTTAAAAATTAAAAGAACAAAAACAGTGAGAATGAATTTTAAATTTAAACTGAAAACTTTAAAAATAAAAATAGAAAAAAGTTAAGAAAGAAAATAAAGTGAAAAGCTGTATATATAAAGCGTACAGCTTTTGGGTAGTACCAGGAACTTAATATATTGCCTTTCCCTCTGATGTTGAGGTTTTATAGTTTTGGTGTTGTCTTCTTGTTCTTCTGGCTTGCCTTCTGGGGTAGGGGCCTGCTGCGCTGTTTTTCAGTCCCTTCTACCTGGGTGAGTCCCCACCCCTTCTTACAGGCTGGGCTCCATGGCAACCAGGTTTTCAGGCTTTTGTTCTCTGGAGGATTTGTTCTTTTGCAGCTTTTTGCAGCTTTTCAGAAAGTCGGGCCAGAGCAAGATGTCTGCGCCCAGACCTCCTTCCCAGAGAGAGCCCTCAGCTAGCAACCCTCTGGATGGTGCAGGGCTCACAGCCTCCCTCTGCATTCTCCCCCTTGGCCACCTCTCACAACCGGGTGCACCCACAGCTGCTGGTCAGAATGGGGCCGAAGCCCCTGCGCCATGGAAACCGTAACTGATTTCAGGTCGTGGGACCTTGTCTCTGCCCAGAGAGTCTCTGTAGTGCACACCCACGCAGGAGGGATTGAGATCCCGCCTTACCACAAGTCACGCTCAAGTCTGCAAAATCGCCTCCTTAGGGGCTGCGCACACCTGGCCCAAGGGGTGGCAAAAAGCGGCAGAAAAAAAGTGGCGGTTTTAAAAGTGGCAGTTTTAAAGATACTTCGCTCTGCCATGTTCCCTCCCACGGCACTGGGGAGTGCTTTATCTCCGCAGATTTATATCTTTCTCAACGGTGGTCAGCTTTCCCTGGCTGCCTCTCAGACTCTCAGTTTTTGCCTGCTTTTAATCAGACCGTAATCTGCTGTTGTTCCCCAAACACAGAGCACTGTGGTGCTGGGGTATTGCTTTCCAAGGGGTCGCCTCTGCGGGCTTCCTCCCCCACGTCCCTTTGCCTTTGGATATCACTCTGAGCGTTTCCATTCCACTTCACCTCTTTATTGATGCTCTTCTTCCCCTATAGAGATCCAGAAGTATGAAATATTACATTTCAGGCTGATTTTATGGGTGCTCACAGTGTTTTTGCAGGTATTCAGCTCACTTCAGGGGACCCTTTGAAATGGGGTCACCTAGTTCTCTGCCATCTTGTCCCTCCTGAGAGTTTTTTTCTTAAGATCAAGAATAAGGATGTCCACGCTCACCACCACTGTTCCATGTTGTACTGGAAGTCCTAGTCTCAGCAATCAGACAACAAAAAGAAATGAAATGCATCCAAAGCAGCAGGGAAGAAGTCAAACTTTCACTCTTCACAGACAACATGATACTCTATCTGGAAAACCTGTAAGACTCCACCAAAAAATTACTAGAATTCAGCACGATACATGAATTCAGCGAAGTTGTAGGATATAAAAACTAATGTACAGAAATTTGTTGCATATCTATACAGTAATAATGAAGCAGAAGAAAGAGAAATCAAGGAGTCAATCCCAAACATAGTTGCATCAGAAATCATAAGATATATAGAATAAACCTATCCAAAGAGGTAAAAGTTCTGTAAGCTGAAAACTATAGAACACTTATGAAAGAAACTGAGGAAGACACAAGGAAATGGAAAAACATTCCATGCTCATGGATTGGAAGAACAAATATTCTTAAAATGTGACTACTGGGCGCCTGGGGGGCTCAGTGGGTTAGGCCTCTGCCTTCAGCTCAGGTCATGATCTCAGGATCCTCCGATGGAGGCCCGCATCGGGCTCTCTGCTCAGCAAGAAGCCTGTTTCCTCCTCTCTCTCTGCCTGCCTCTCTGCCTACTTGTCACCTCTGCTCTCTGTCAAATAAATAACTAAAATCTTTAAAGAAATAAAAATAAATTTAAAAAATGTGAATACTACCCAAAGTACATATTCTACACATTCAAGGCACTCCCTCTCAATTTAACAGCAACATTTTTCACAAAGCTAGAGTAAACAATTCTAAAATTTGTATGAAACAAGACCCCAAATAGCCAAACTAATGTTGAAAAGGGAAAACAAAGCAGGAGGCATCACAATCCCAGACTTCAAGCTGTAATCATCAATACAGTATGGTACTGGCACAAACACAGACATAAAAAAAAAAAAAAAAAAAAAAAAAAAAAAAAAAAAAAAAAAAAAAAAAAAAAAAAAAAAAAAAAAAAAAAAAAAAAAACAAAACAACCAAACACAGACATACAGATCAATGGAACAGAATAGACAGCCCAGAAATGGACCTTTAACTCTATGGTCAACTAATCTTCAAAAAAATAACAGATAAGAATATCCAATGATAAAATGAATGCACAATTTGAAAAAAAAAAGAATATCCAATGGAAAAAAGACAGTATCTTTAATAAATGATGCTGGGAAAACAGGACAGTGACATGCAGAAGAATGGAACAGGACCACTTTCTTATACCATACACAAAAATAAATTCAAAATGGATGAAAGACAGAAAACTATCAAGATTCTAGAGGAGAAGATAAGCAGCAACCTCTTTGACCTCAGCCAGAGCAACTTCTTACCAGACACATCTCTGGATGCAAGGGAAAGAAAAGCAAAAATGAACTATTGGGACATCATCAAGATAAAAGCCTTCTGTACAGCAAGGGAAATGATCAGCAAAACTAAGAGGCAACTGACAGAATGGAAGAAGATATTAGCAAATGACATATCAGATGAAGATCATATCCAGAATCTATAAAGAACTCAACTCCCAAATTCAACACCCACAAAAAACAAATAATCCAGTTAAGACATGGGCAGAAAACATGAATAGAGAGTTTTCCAAAGAAGACATCCAGATGGCTAACAGAGAAATGAAAAAAAAATGCTCAACATCCCTGATCATCAGTGAAATACAAATCAAAACCACAATGAGATATTATCTCACACCATCAGAATGGCTAAAATTAACAACTCAGGAAACAACAGATGTTGGCAAGGATATGGAGAAAAGGAAACTCTTTTGTACTGTTTTTGGGAATGCAAACTGGTGCAGTCACTCAGGAAAACAGTATGGAGGTTCCACAAAAAGTTAAAAATAGAACTACGCTATGACCCAGCAATTGCACTACTAGTTAGTTATCCAAAGGGTACAAAAATGCTAATTTGAAGGGGCACATGCACTCCAATGGGTTGAAATAGCACTATCGACAATAGCCAAATTATGAAGGGAGCCCAAATGTCCAATAACTGACGACTGGGTAAAGAAGATGTGGTATGGGGTGCCTGGGTGGCTCAGTCAGCTAGGCATCTGCCGTTGGCTTGGGTCATGGTCCTGAGATTGAGCCCTGAATCAGGCTTTCTGCTTGGGGAGTCTGTTTCTCCCTCTCTCTCTGCCCCTCCACCCTGCTTATGCTCTCTCTCAATCACTCTGTCTCAAATAAATAAATAAAATCTTAAAGAAAAAAGATGTGGTATAGCAGTGTTGGGGCGGCTCAGTCTTTTAAGCATCTGCCTTTAGCTCAGGTCATCATCTCAGGGTCCTGGGATGGAGCCCTGTGTCAGGCTCCTTGCTCAGTGGAGAGTCTGCTTCTACCTTTCCTTCTGCCTTTCCCCCCTCTCATGCTCTTTCTCTCTCTCTCTTTCTCTCAAATAAATAAAATATTTTTAAAAAGATGTAGTATATATACACAATGTAATATTACTCAGCGATCAAAAAGAATGAAACCTTGCCATTTGCAACAACATGGATAGAACTACTGTGTATTATGCTGAGCATAAATCAGTCAGACAGACAAATACTATATGATTTCACTCATATTTGGAATTTAAGGAACAAACAGATGAACATAGGGGAAGGGAAGGAAAAATAAAATAGGATAAACACAGAGAGGGAGGCAAGCCATAAGAGATTCTTAACTATAGAGAACAAACTGAAGGTTGCTAGAGGGGAGGGGGGTGGGTGGATGGGGTAAATGGGTGACGGGCATTAAGGATGGCATTTGTTAGGAAAATCACTGGGGGTTATATGTAAGTGATGAATCACTAAATTTGACTTCTCAAAACTAATACCATACTATGCTAACTAACTTGAGTTTAAATTAAAAATATAAATAAAATTAATTGATAATTTTTTTGGGGGGAGGTGAAAAATAATGACTTTTCTTATGTTAGTATTGTTCAGTTTCATTTTGGCCATTCTCTGTAGCTGATTCTGACAGACCATCAAGAATGAACTTTCTTACCCAAGTGCCTTTCTACTTGGTAATTCTGAGCCACTTCCACCCCAGCAGACTTCTTGATTCTTTTTTTTTTTTTTAAGACTTTTTGTTTTTAAAATTTTTATTATTTATTTGACAGAGAAGAAGACAGTGAGAGGGAACACAAGCAAGGGGATTGGGAGAAGGAGAAGCAGTGGATATTCACTTGTTTCAAATGGAAGGGAGACAACTGAAAAGTTTTAATTTGTTGAAAAACTGTTTTCCCTTTGGCACTCTTATTGAATCAATTGCCCATAAATGAAAGTGTTTATTTCTGGAATCTTGAATTTTACTCCATTAATCTGTATATCTACCCTTGTGTACTATACTGGCTTGGTTTTTGGAGTTCTGTAGTAAGTTTTAAAACCAGGAAGTGTTAATTATCTAACTTTGTTCTTTTCTAAGCATTATTTTGGCTATTCTGAGTCCCCTTACAGTTTCATATAATTTTAAGATCAGCTAGTGTCAGAAGCGTTAGGACAATGAATTGTACTTGTTCCCTTGAAATAATGATGTTGGTATTTTGGGAGAGTAAATGGTATCATTCCAAGGAAAAATTAAAGGTCCACTTAAGACTCCATGATCATGAATTTAAACTGAGACCAATCAGCATAGGCGTGTGTTTTCTCATTCATGTTTAGCTATATTCTGAACTATTTTCATAACATGAAATCACCACTTACCCTAATCACTCTATTCTCTTATGAGTAGAGAGTTTTCCAAAAGCTATATGATTTGTGATGACATCACTACTCTTATGGCTATTTGGTATATTCTAGTTTTTTGATTTTTCTTTTTCTATCTAATATTGATAGATATAACCCATAGAAACAAAACCTTTTTGGTGTTCTCAATAACTTTTAAGAGTGTAAAGGAGTCCTGAAACAGATATTGCTGTTAGAGGAAATGCAGTTTGACACAATAAGCTTTCCTGAAGATTAGGCCATCACGGCTCTGGTAGTTGAGTGGATAGTGAGTTCCCATTGCTAAAGTTCTCTGATCTCTGGTTGTTTATACACCTTTGAATAATTCTAATTACTAGGATGGTGCTAAGGTAAAGAGGTAATATTTAGATAATTCGAATTCTGGAAATATTGGGGGAAAGGTCTCATTAACTTTAATCACATTAAATTACACTAAAAACTGGCAGTTCAAAAATGTGGATTAAAAATGTAGATAAAAAATGGATTACTGCCTTCTGCATTTCATAGTCTTTGCTAGAATATAACATAAAAGATAGAAAGGAGGGTGCCTGGGTGGTTCAGTGGGTTAAAGCCTCTGCCTTCGGCTCGGGTCATGATCTCAGGGTCCTGGGATCGAGGCCCACATCGGGCTCTCTGCTCAGCGGGGAGCCTGCTTCCTCCTCTCTTTGCCTGCCTCTCTGCCTACTTGTCATCTCTCTCTGTCAAATAGATAAAATCTTAATAAAAAAGATAGAAAGGAGTATATGCCTGTGGTGAGAAAAGATATCAACATTTTATTATTTTGGTTCTTCCTTAATAGTTACTAAAATATATTATTACTTTGTTCTCTGCCAGCTTTTGAAGACTCACTGGATAAACACTGATCCAGAAGACCCTGGGCTACTGACTTTGATTGGATGTAACCCTTCTCGAACTTTTGTGGTCAGTTTTGCAGCAACCCCCTGCACCTGGTGAGAACTCCCATGTAGGTTCAAGGTGAGTTTTTATGAGAAGGATGGCAGTGTAAAAGGCTCTTTGTGATTTAGTAATTTTCTTTAGCTTTCTCTTCTGCAGAATGTCTGAGAATCCTCATTTCCATCTTTCAGTGCTGCCTCTATTAAAAAGACAAAATTAGGAAATTCTTATATGAATTGGAATGGTGCTGTTTATTTACTGCCTTGGCTGGTAGAATGAATGCATTCACCCTAGAGGGGTCCAGTCTTTTTGTGAACTAGAGTTCATTCATAAGACTTTGATAACAAAGGATTAAAAATTTAGATACCTATTTAAATGACTGTTAAAAGTCTTTTGCAAGCTGATGCAGTGATTCTGTTTCACTTAAGAATAACTCAATAAAATACCTGCTGTTTATCAGGAAAAATTATCTATTGAATTCAGAAAAGAAAGATTCTTTCAATTTATTTACACATATATACACCAATGAAACTACCAACTATATCAAGAGAGTACATTTCCAGTTTGCCTATTTATTTATTTATTTATTTATTTATTTATTTATTTATTTGAGAGAGAGAGAGAGAGAGAGCGCGCGCATGTGAGCAGGGGGGAGGACCTGAGCAGGGAGAGAGAGAATTTTTTTTTAAGATTTTATTTATTTATTTGACAGAGAGAGACACAGCAAAAAAGAGAACACAAGCAGGGTGAGGGGGAAAGGGAGAAGCAGGCTCCCTGATGTGGGACTGGATCCCAGACCCTGGGATCATGACCTGAGCTGAAGGCAGACACTTAACGATTAAGTCACCCAGATGCCCAAGAGAGAGAATCTTAAGCAGGCTTAACTCATAATGCAGAGCCTGAGGTGGGGCTCAGTCTCACAACCCTAAGGTCATTACCTGAACTTAAATCAAGAGTCAGACAAGTTGGACACTTAACCGACTTAGCCACCCAGGTGCCCCCAGTCTGCCTATTCTTGAAAACTATGTACTGTCTTGGAGAGTCATCTTTGTTTGCAGCATGTAATTATTTTCTTTGCTGTATTTTATTACATGGATGCTGCACTTAATCCACTGTAATATTTTAAACTTCATTTTATTTTTTAAATTGGAGTATAGTTGACATAAATTATTATATTAGTTTCAGGTGAACAACATAGTGATTTGGCATTTATATCCATTATAAAATGCTCACCACAATAAGTATAGTTATCTATGGAAACATAAGCACTTATTTCTCTCATTTCTCTCACTTATTTCTCTTGTAAGCACATATTTTCTCTCATACACATATACATACACACATACCAGGAGAAGAATTTTTGGGTCATAGGGTAAATACATATTCAGTTTTAGTAGATACTGCCAAACTGGTTTTCCATAGTGTTTATTTCAGTTTATACTAGAATAGCAATGTATGAATTCCAATTGATCTACATCTTTGTTAAGACTTGTCATTGCCAATCTTTTAATTTACACATTCTGATAGTTGTGCGTTAAAATCTGTGGTTTTAATTTACCTTTCTCAATGACTAATAATATTGATCATCATTAAAACTTATTTTATTTTTTTGCATCTTACCATTTTATTTTTATTTTTATTCTTTAAGATTTTATTTATTTATTTGACAGAGAGAAACAGAGCTAGAGAGGGAACACAAGCAGGGGGAGTGAGAGAGGGAGAAGCAGGCTTCCTGCCGAGCAAGGAGATAAATGCAGGGCTTATTTCACTTGGCATAATACCTTCTAGTTCCATCCACATTGCAAATAATAAGATTTTATTTTTGATGGCTGCATAATATTCCTGTGTGTGTGTGTGTGTGTGTGTGTGTGTGTGTGTGTGTGTGTGTGAGATACCACATCTTTATCCATTTGTCTGTCAATGGACATCTGGGCTCTTTCCATAGTTCGGCTATTGCGTACATTTCTGCTATTAGCATTGGGGTGCACGTGCCCCTTCAGATCCCTACATTTGTATCTTTGGATAAAATACCCAGTAGTGCAATTGCTGGGTCGTAGGGTAGCTCTATTTTCAGCTTTTTGAGGAATCTCCATACTGTTTTCCAGAGTGGCTGTACCAGCTTGCATTCCCACCAACAGTGTAGGAAGGTTCCCCTTTTTCTGTCCTTGCCAACATCTGTCATCTCCTGACTTGTTAATTTTAGCCATTCTGACTGGTGTGAGGTGATTTCTCATTGTGCTTTTGGTTTGGATTTACCTGGATGCCAAGTGATGTTAAGCACTTTTTTCATGTGTCTGTTGGCCATTTGGATGTCTTCTTTGGAGAAATGTCTGTTTATGTTTTCTGCCCATTTCTTGATTAGATTATTTATTCGTTGGAAGTTGAGTTTGATAAGTTCTTCATAGACTTTGGATAGCAGCCCTTTATCTGATATGTCATTCTGTCAGTTGTCTTTTTTTAGTCTTTTGTTTTGTTGACTGTTTCCTTTGTCATGCAAAAGCTTTTTATCTTGATGAAGTCCCAATAATTAATTTTTACATTTGTTTCCCTTGTCTTTGGAGATGTATCTAACAAGAAGTTGCTGTGGCTTAATGCTTATTTTAAAGATTTGATTTATTTATTTTAAAGAGTGAAAAAGAGAGCAGGAGTTGGGGAGAGGAACAGAAGAAGGGGGGAGAGAGAATACCATGTGGACTATGGCACTGAGTGTGGAGCCTAACACAGGGCTCAATCTCACAACCTTGAGATCATGACGACAGCTAAAATCAAGAGTCAGATGCTCAACCCACGAGCCACCCAGCTGCCCCCCCTTTTTTTTATTTGATATGTATACAGCCATGGCTTCTGTGAATAAAAAAGTTTGGTTTCTTCCTTTCCAGCTTTTATACTTTTTACATCCTTTGCTTGCCTCATGTTACTTGTTAGGAGCTTCAACACAATACTATAATGATAATGGTAAGAGTGGACATCTTTGTCTCGTTCCTACTCAGAAGAAAACTATTCTAATATTTTACCACTGAGTATGATGTTGCTGTAGTTTTTTGGAATGTACCCTGTGTGAGATTAACGAAATTCTCTTCTATTCCTAGTTTGTGGCAAGTGTTCTTTTTTTAAACCATGAATAGGTATTGAATTTTATTAAGTGCTTTTTCTGCATCATAATACTATTATTTTCTCCTTTTTTGTATGAATGAATGACTTTCAAATGTTAAAAACCATCTTGAAATCATGAAATAAACTATCTTGGTCATGTTGCATTACCATTTTATATAATATTGGATTTGATTAATAATATTTTGAGGGGCGCCTGGGTGGCTCAGTTGGTTGGGCGACTGCCTTCAGTCCGGGTCATGATCCCGGAGACCCAGGATCGAGTCCCACATCGGGCTCCCTGCTCGGCGGGAAGCCTGCTTCTCCCTCTCTCACTCCCCCTGCTTGTGTTCCCTCTCTGGCTGTATTTCTCTCTGTCAAATAAGTAAAATCTTTAAAAA
The DNA here is from genome assembly GCA_004023965.1 of Spilogale gracilis. Lineage (NCBI taxonomy): Eukaryota > Metazoa > Chordata > Mammalia > Carnivora > Mephitidae > Spilogale > Spilogale gracilis. The sequence continues at coordinate 36,422 of PITA01015175.1, read as the reverse complement.
AAAATAATATTTTGAATAGGATTTTTATATTATATTCATGAGAATTTTTGGTTGTAATGTTCCTTCCTGTAATGTTCTTATCAGGTTTTTGTATTAATGTTACTTTGGCTCCATAAAGATAGTTAGAAAATATTCCCTCTTTTTCTAGTCTTCAGAAGAATTTGTATACAGCTAGAATTAATTATTTTTTCCTTAAATATTTGGGCAAACTCACCAGTGAAGCCAATTTTGCCTGGATATTTTTGGTGGAAGGCTTTTTTCTTTCTTTTTATATTTTAATAACAGACTTGAGTTCTTTAAAAGGTATGGATTGTTCAGGTTTCATATATCATCTTCCATCAGTTTTGACATATTGTGGTTTTCAAAGAATTGTCTGTTTCATCTAAATGTTTAAACTTAATAGCATAAAGTCATTAATAGTGTCCTTTTAATATGCCTTTAATAATGACTTTTAATAATGACTGTAGGCTTTACAGTGATGTTGCCTTTTTATTTTCTGATATTAGCAATTTGTTATTTTTCTTTTTCTTAATCAATTTCTTTGGGTTTGATCAATTTTATTCATCTTTTGATTTTGTTTATTTTTCTCTATTGTACATTTGTGTTCTAGTTCATTGTTTTCTGTTCTACTTATATTATTTTGTCCTCTTTTTTGCTTGTTTGTTTTTTGTTTGGTTTCTTAGGTTTGAAGTTTAGCTCAGGGATTGGCAAACTATGGCTTGCAGGCCAAATCTTACCCACCACCTATGTATGTAAGTAAAATGTAATTGAAACATAGTCACTGCCATTTACTTACGTATTGTCTACGGCTACTTTCATGCTACAATAGTAGACCTGAGTAGTTGCTAGAGACCATATGGCCCACAAAGTTTAAAATATTTACTACCTGGCCTGTTACAGCAATAGTTTGCTGACTGCTGGTTAAGATAATTGATTTTAAATCTTTTTTCTTTTTTAATATACCAATTCCAGTTCCTGAATATTTCTCTAAGTACTGCTTTACTTATATCCTATAAACTGATATTATTTTCATTATTATTCATTTCAAAATATCATCCAAATTTCCACGGTGACTTCTCTTTGACTCATTGGTTATTTAGAAATATACTGCTTAATTTACAAACATTTGGGGATTTTTCTAATGAACTTTCTGACATTGAATTTGTTTAATTGCACTGCAGAAAGAGAATGCACCCATTATGATTTCCATTCTTTGAAATTTATTGAGATCTGTCTTATTGGCTTAGATATAGTCCATTTTGGTAAATGTTCACTGTATATTTGAAAAGAAAGAATTTTTAAGTTGTATTTTCTGTTCTATATATGTGTTCTATAAAGTAAATAGTTAAAATGTTAATCAAATGTTTTATATCCTTACTGATTTTTAAAAATCTGTTTTTCTATTGGTTACTCACAGAGTTGCGTTTAACTCTCTAACCAGGATTTTGCATTTCTTTATCTCTCCTTAAATTTGGTCTACTTTTGTTTTCTATATTTGAAGCTATATTATTATGTATATTAAAATTTAGTATTGACCCTTTCCTTATTATGAAATGTATCCTCTTATTGCTAGTAATATTTGTTTTTGCCTTAAAAAGTCTACTTTGTCTGATAGTAATGTAGTTACAATAACTTTCCTTTGGTTAATGTTTGCTTAGTATAATTTTTAGAACATCTTTTTACTTTCAGTCTTTTTGTGTTCTTAAATATAGTGTGTCCATTCTGAAAAGTGTACAGTTAGAGCTTAAAAAAATTCACTGTGATTATTTTGTCTTTTTATTAACATTTAGGGCATCTTGGGTGGCTCAGTTGGTTAAGCATCTACCTTTGGCTCAGGTCATGATCCCAGGGTGCTGGGATCAAGTCCCACATCAGGCTTCCGGCTCCATGGGGAGCCTGGTTCTCTCTTTGCCTGCCTTTCCCCCTGCTTGTGCTCTCTCTCTCTGGCAAATAAATAAAATCTTAAAAAAATAACATTTAGTACTTTTATGTTTTAAAGTAGTGTTACAGTTGCATTTAAGTGGATACCACATATTAAAGTACTTAATATTAAGTACTTTAATATGTGGTATCCACTTACAAAAAACTTCTTATTGCTTCCATTTTTCATTTTCCTTTATCTCTCTTTTTTTGGGTCTCCTTTTGAATTAATTAGGTATATTCATTATTTCAATATTTCTCCTCTATTAGCTTGTTAGTTATACATTCTTTTTTTTCTTTTGTTACCCTAGAGAATCCAAGGAGAATCTTTTCTTAATTACAGCCTACCTTAAATTAGCATTTTTTAAAAAGATTTTATTTATTTGACAGAGAGAAATACAGCCAGAGAGGGAACACAAGCAGGGGGAGTGAGAGAGGAAGAAGCAGGCTTCCCGCCAAGCACGGAGCCCGATGTGGGACTCGATCCCGGGTCCGATGTGGGACTCGATCCCGGGTCTCCGGGATCATGACCTGAGCCGAAGGCAGTTGCTTAACCAACTGAGCCACCCAGGCGCCCCTAAATTAGCATTTTTTTTTACCAATATCTTTTTTCTTTTCATTTTCTTTTCTTCCCCTTCTTTCCTTCCTCCCTTCCTTTTAACAAATTTCTAATACAATAGTTGTATTTCATTCACACTGCATTCCCTTTTGTGCTACGATTGCCATAAATTTTACTTTACTATATATTTTAAAACCCACAACACATTGTTTTAAAAATCAATGTTAATTTATATTTTATTCTCTTCTGTTTTACTTCTAGAATTTCCTTGCTTTCATCTGGAATCATTATTCTTCTAGTTAAAGAATTCCCTTTAGAATTCTTTTTTCAGTGGAAGGTCTACTAGCAACAGATTTTCTCAACTTTTGTTTGTTTCTTTTTATGGCACAGTAAAGGTTATTATTCCAATGTCTTGTGAGTTCCATAATTTTTGTTGAAAAGTTAGCCAAAGTTTTATTGTTGCTGTTTTAGGGTACTCTCACCCCCAACACCCACACTTTTTAACATTTTTTCCTTCTGTCTCTGGTTTTCAGCAGTTTGAATATGATGTGTCTAAAATGTGGTTTGCTTTCTGCTTTTCCTTCTCCTGTTCTTAAAATCTGTGGTTTAGTAACTTTTGTCAGTTTTGGGAAAAATCCCCAAATTTTTTCAAATATTGCTCTATCCTGTTGTCTCTCTCTTCTTCCAATATTCCAATTAAATGTATGTTAGATCTTTTTTTCATGCCTTATTTACCTATTATGTTCTTTTCTGTATTTTAGATTCCTTCCCCCCACCCCTGCACTTCAATCTGGATTTTTTTCTTACTATTCCTATCCTGAAGATCACTAATCTTCTGTTTTGCTTTGTCTAATTTGCTGTTGAACCCAATACCTTGATGTCTTAACTCTAGTATATTTTTTAAGTTTGTTTTTTAATGATGTCTCATAGTCACTTGTACCTGCCCTCAAATATGTAATCAGCTATTTTTCCTTTTAGTGCATAGATTAGTGATATTTCAAAATCAATATCTGAGTCCTAGGATCATCAGCTGATATTGAAGCTATTAAGTTAAGGGGAGCTGGGGAATAGTATACTCACATGATGATGCCACAGTATCATCCATCAGAGTTATTGCTAATTGCAGAGAGGAAAGCATACTTTTACAATAGAGAGAATGGGTGGTCATTATTATAACCAACTTGGCAACTAGCACTGGCAATAGTAAAATAAAAAAAAATCTGACATAATGTGCCTCTTGATGTAATGTAATACAAAGTCCATATTACATAGCATAGTGTCTGGTTTGAAGTACTCTAGCCCAACATATTTTACTGGCATCTGGGAATGCTTTAAGACCTAAAGGAAATGCAGGGGACCAAGGGATAAGTTAAATGATCTAGTGAGAACAAATTAGACAAATCTAGAATTTAGGATATTCTATAAGACAATTGGCCTGGGTTTTTCAAATAGCCATTATCACAGAAAAAGTGGTGGTTGTGCAGGAATGACCTGGTACTAGTCTTGATTAGGAAACTAAAGAAACATAACCAACATGATGAGTGAATTTTGTTTAGATTTTAGTTTGGAAAAAACAAACCCAGCTCTAAGTGACCTTTTTGGAACAACCAGGAATATTTTAAGAAGGAGGCATTTGGTGAAATAGAGAATGATTTTTAATTTTCTAAGGCAAAATTATGATTTGGGCTATATAGATTAATGTTGTTTTAGGATATGTTAGATAAAGTTTATAAGGTTTCAAAGTTTGTGGTGTTTGTAACTACCTTCCGAGTGCATACACTCACACACATAGATAAACACATATAAAATGTATGTGTATAGAGAAAAGAGAAAGAGACAATAAATACAGCAAAATGTCAAATTTTGAAACTAGGTTGTGGGTATACAAATGTCTATTGCACTATTATTTCTGTAGTTTATAGTTTTCACAATAATGAGATGGGGTAAATCAATGGGGCGATGTAGGTTCAACATTAAAAAAAAAAGTAAGCATGCTCCATATTCTTTTACAAATTATAGAAATTGAGAGCAATGTTATTAGCTTCTACTAAAAAATAAAAGGCCAAAAATGAATGTAATAATAGAACATTCTCCAAGAAATTTTATGGTAAGTATTTTATAAATTTTCAAGGGACTTTCTCTAGATTTCAAAGGAATTCTTTTATTTTGAATGGGGAAGGCTGGAGGGAGGAAATGTTTAGATTAAAACAAGTAGTTATAGACAAACTTTTCAGTTCTCTACTGCTTTTGACTTAACTTTGCTATGTCAATTTTGGGATTATACCATAATGATCAAGGAGAAAAGTGCTAGCTAAAGAATCTGAGAATATTGCCAGGTCCTATACAATGTTACAGGCATGTGGGGTTTGAGTAAGCAAAAAGCTATTGGTTCTTGCTCTCATGGAATTGATAGTCTAGCAGGGAAGATAGTTATTAAGTAAATATGGACATAAAATGCATAAAAACTATGATAAGAGCTACACAAAAGAAAAGTGGAGTTCTCTAAATACTACCATGAGGGGAGCTGAGACAATTCTGGAAGACTTTCTTGGGGGAGTGTTGCTTGGACTGAGAACTGAAGGCTCAGATGGGGTTAATAGCCAAAGGCTGAGGGAATGACTTTCAGGTAAAGGGAGAAGGATGTGCACCCAGCCTTAAGAGGGAAGATCTAGGGACATTTGAGAAACCGAAAGTGGCCTCTATGGCTAGAGTGCAGAAATCAAGGGAGTGGTACAAGTGAGGTGGGAGGAGGAAACAGAGGGTAGACCATACTGTATTTGAGTAGAATGGGGAATTACTGAAGCAGCAGAGTAATGTAATCAGAGTTGCATTATTAAAAGTTCTCTTTGATTAAACTATGGAGAAAAAAAATGAAAGAGGTGATTATGATAAAAGGCTAGAAAGGAGATGATGGTAGTTTGGCAGCATTGCAGGGGACTTGTAGGTAAATGCATAGATTTGAGAGCTATTTAGAAAGTAAAACTTCCCTCTCTGGCTGTGTTTCTCTCTGTCAAATGAATAAAATCTTAAAAAAAAAAAAAAAAAAGGACTCCTGGGTGGCTCAGTTGGTTAAGTGACTGCCTTCGGCTCAGGTCATGATCCCGGAGACCCGGGATCGAGTCCTACATTGGGCTCCCTGCTCGGCGGGAGGCCTGCTTCTCCCTTTCTCCCTCCCCCTGCTTGTGTTCCCTCTCTGGCTGTGTTTCTCTCTGTCAAATGAATAAAATCTTAAAAAAAAAAAAAAAAAGAAAGTAAAACTGATGGGTTAACCGTTTGGACATGTTAGATGACGGAAACATTATGGATGCCTTTCAGGTTTCCAGTTTCAATGAGTGGCGGAGCTGCTCCCCAAGAAAAGAAATAGTGAATAAGAAACATATTTGAGGGGCGCCTGGGTGGCTCAGTTGGTTGGGCGACTGCCTTCGGCTCGGGTCATGATCCCGGAGACCCGGGATCGAGCCCCACATCGGGCTCCCTGCTCGGCAGGAAGCCTGCTTCTCCCTCTCTCACTCCCGCTGCTTGTGTTCCCCCTCTGGCTGTGTTTCTCTCTGTCAAATAAATAAATAAAATCTTTAAAAAAAAAAAAAAAGAAACATATTTGAGTTTTTTCAGAGTTTGAGTTGTTCCTAAGAAATAAGATGTCGAATAAAGTTACCTCTGTACATCTAGCTAGTTTTAAAAATTATGTCTATGATAATTATAAGTAAATTTCACCACCAGTGGACAGAATTTGTTCCTACAGGAAAGAAAATTAAATAGAGATGAGCATCAAATAGCTTCATTAGTATCCCTGATTATATAATAGGATGAACCAGATATATTCCCTTGGACCTGCTTGTGAAAGAATTTAAGTAATTAAACTTTTTTCTGTTTTAACATGTGTTTAAAGCTAAATATCAAATTAATTAGGCTTTTTCCTTCCCTTTCATTTTCTAGGCATAATGGGAGTCCCATAGCTAAATATGATCAGTGTCTTTCATCAAATTTATAAAAGCAGTGGAGTGATAAGGCTTTTCAGCGGCATGACTCCAAGTTTCTTAAAGTTGCTTCCTTCAGTATGCATAAATTGTATGGTATATGAGTCAATAAAACCAGTCTTGGAAATAGTGTAGAAATGAAATTGTGAACTGGTATTTTATATATATTTATTTATAGGCATAGAAATGCCTTGGCTTTTTTCTTAAATTTCTAGAGGACTGCATAAAAAGATGCTATTTTCATCCTGCAAAAAGATAAACATACAAATTAAAATTAAACACTGAATTTTAATTTTTTGTAAGCCAGAATTTTAGTTTATTAAGTTCTTTATGAATTGAAATCTTTAATATTTAGAAAGTCTATATAAGCTTCTCTAAATTTTAATGAATATTCACCAGAAATTTGCATTTAAATGGATTAAGATGCAATTTATATTACCTAATATTACCTAATTATATTATTAACCCAATGTATTTTTTATGTTAGAGAAAATTGGAATATTTTGAAATATTTCAGCATTTTGTTTTCAGCATTTTGTTTTGAAATATTTCAGCATTTTGTTATAATTACCTAATTATATTATTAACCCAATGTATTTTTTATGTTAGAGAAAATTGGAATATTTTGAAATATTTCAGCATTTTGTTTAAAAAACCCAACATGGTTGGGGCGCCTGGGTGGCTTTGTTGGTTAAGCGACTGCCTTCGGCTCAGGTCATGATCCTGGAGACCCGGGATCGAGCCCCGCATCGAGCCCCGCATCGGGCTCCCTGCTCAGCGGGAAGCCTGCTTCTCCCTCTCTCACTCCCCCTGCTTGTGTTCCCTCTCTGGCTGTGTTTCTCTCTGTCAAATAAATAAAATCTTTAAAAAACAAAACAAAACAAAAAAACCCAACATGGTTTTGTATGCATATTTTAGATTGTTTGAAAGCATTAAAAGAAAATCTATGCATTTAAAATTATATTTAAGAGGGAAACTGGTGTTTCTGAACCCTTTTTCTTTCTGTAAACAAATCAAAACAAAATAGTTCAGTCTTAAACAGAATTATGTGGCATCAGAACACCTCAGTCTTCTACTGGTGTGGTAACTTATTGCTCACTTCCTGAATACTCTTATTTGTGGATACAAACATTTTTAATTTACTCTTGGTTCTTAACATTGCTAAAAATTATAAGAAAGTTACCAATGTGAACAAAGTAAATCAGAAAAAAATTGAGAACTCCTTTTTTTTTTTTTTAAGATTTTATTTATTTGACAGAGAGAAACACAGCCAGAGAGGGACACAAGCAGGGGGAGTGAGAGAGGGAGAAGCAGGCTTCCCGCTGAGCAGGGAGCCCGATGTGGGATTCGATCCTGGATTTCCAGGATCATGACCTGAGCCGAAGGCAGTTGCTTAACCAACTGAGCCACCCAGGTGCCCCAAAATTGAGAACTCTTGTTTCTAAAACTGTGTTAAAATAAAAGTTTCACATATTTTTTCTTTTATATTAATGAGTTCATATATATTTTTTTCTATCCTTTATACTATGCTTTTAAACTATTCTTTAAGAATAAAGACTGGCTAGAACTCCCCTTTGAAATCTTAAACTTATATGAAGGATAGTGTTCTTTTTTGCCCTTTGGAGGTTGTTTTGTTTTGTGTTTTATCTCTATTTTAAAAAAATGAATTTATTTATTTTCTATTGAAGTAGAGTTGACATACAGTTATGTTATGCTTGCTGCAAGTGTGACTACCATCTGTCATCGTACAATGCTACTACAGCATCATTAACTCTATGCTGTATCTTTTATTCTCATGCATCTCCCATTCTCTTTCACCCATTTTGCCCATCCCTCCACCATCTCCCTTCTGGCAGTCCTCAGTTTATTCTCTGTATTTATGGTCTGTTTCTGCTTTTTATTTGCTTATTAATTTGTTTTTTAGATTCCACATATAGAGAAATCAGATGGTATTTGTCTTTCTGATTTATTTTACTTACAGTACCTCTAGGTCCATCCATGTTTTCATAAATTTGCGTCTATCTTTTCAATCTATGTTGAGAGATGAATAGGCCAAATATATCTAAGATTGGATGTATATACAGCTACATTTTAAAAATTGTATTGGCTCTAAAATTGTGATTTAATGAGATATAAATATAAATTATATAACTTATCATGAAGATTTAATGCACAGCATAGAGATTATAGTCAACAACATTGTATTATAGACTTCCAAGTTGCTAAGAGACTAGATCTTATCTGTATTCACTACAAAAAAGAAATGATAATTATATGATGCCATAGAGGTGGTAACTAATGCTACAGTGGTAATCACATTGCAATGTATAAATGTATCAAATCAAGTGTATACCTTTAATTTATGTAATGTTATATGTAAATTATATCTCAATAAAATATTATGAATTGTTTAATTTAAAAAATGAAGATGTAAGATGATACACTGGTTTAAAATGTAAAAATTTTTTAATTTAATTTTTTTAATTAAAAAATTATATTATAGCCAACAACTAGTAACTGGATTGGACCAACTCTCTTTTCAGGTGTTTTTTAGGAGAAGCTATCTGCCATTTTCTAGATTATGGATTTTTCAGTTACTTTAATATTTGGAGTTAGATCTTATCAAGGTTATTAAAATTTAGTTAAAATCTGCTCTCCCTATAAGAGTGTTGAAACTCAAAGAATAATTCATAGAGTCTTTTTCTCTCTTGTTAAATGGCATGATTTAATTTATTGTGAAATTAGATGAATTTAATTTCCTTAGGATAAGATAAGGAGAGGATTTTCGGGATAGGGTACTTAATGATGGAATTAAATTTTAAGGTAAGTTTCCTAAAAATTAAAATTAATATAATATACAACTAACATAAGTTTGAGCGACAAAACCAATCCAAATTTTTAGTTGGTTTCCCATTTTTTCTTAGTAAGATTTACTAATAGAAGGATTCTAATTAATTTATTACTCAGCTACTAAGATTCACATAAAAACATTAAAATAAAGCAAATACCTCAAGTGAAATTAGTATGTTACCATATTTTATTATTAAAAACAATTAGAAATTAAATTTTTATGTGAACTTTTACTCTACAACAGAGAGGGAAAATAAATGGCAAGCTGGACCCCTCAATAACTGCAGATTATTATTGATTTAAAATAACTACATACTAGTGAAGTACTGTAAATGCTTCAGTGGATCTGGAACATTCTGCCAGTGGATCAGATCCACAAACTCATTTAAAGTATTTTGCCATTTATTTTTTTCTCTATTTTTTAGAATACCATTTGTGAATAGCAATATGGTATACATAAATTGGAATTGTTATGTCCTTTACAAACTCCTAAATTTGGAGAGATGTTCTGACTCTAACCTGTGAGTTTATATATTTTCCCATTATTTTGTTTATTGATAAAGACAAAAGTATTTCTGCAAACAATTCTATTAGTATATAAAAGATTATATATGGACATGAAAAGTATAATCCTAGGGGCGCCCAAATAGGTTTGATCCCACCAAGTCGTCTGTGGAGGGAAGAAGCAGTAATGAAGAAGAGTACCTGTGAATTAGATGTGTGGATCTACCTTTCCAAGGATTCAATAAATCTTTGAATTGGTTTCTAATAAGCTAAGGGAGTAAGGGAAATAAAATTTAAACTTTCCTCTATGCACAATAAATGCTCCATGGCAGTCATGTGTTTTATTCCAGTTAACCATAAAGTAAGACAATAAATATTGATATGTATATGTGTACATATATACCAACATGCTACATACACACATGCATTAACATGATACACACATACATACATGCACATGTAGAATCACAATTTTTTTTTAGCATCAAAGTTGATGGAGAGGGGTACACAAAGATGTAAAATGTTGATTGTAGTTAAATATTTAAGTACCCACAATGTGATGGGTGTTATATAATACATATGCTGTCTTCCTTTTTAAGGTATGGAAGACAAAGTACTCCTCTCTTTCTTATTACTAATAAGATAAATTAGAAACATTTCCAAACTTGTCATTTAATTAAAGAATACCACAACTATAAATTCTCGCAGAAATCTTGACCTGTGTCTATGAATCTCTTTGATTTTTAGGAGTAACTCTATGTTAAATAGAATTTTGGTGTACTTTTGTTGTCCCAGATACATGTATTCAAACATCATTTGGAATTATGGACTATTTCTGAGGGTGCCTGGGTGGCTTGGTTAAGTGGCCGACTTTTGATTTCAGCTCAGGTCATGATCTCAGTTCATAAGGTCAAGCCCCAGGTTGGCCTCCACACTCAGTGCCAAGCCTGCTTATCCCTCTCTCTACCTCTCCTGCTCATGCTCGCTGTTTCTCTCTCAAATAAATAAATAAATAAATAAAATCTTAAAAAATAAATTGTGGACTATTTCTGAAAGTAATATCAAAACATTGATATTTGGGATGGGAACAATTATTATTGAATTAATCCCTGTCGTTTATTAAATGCTTCCATGACCAATTGTTGCTAGTCTGACAAAAAAAGAGTAAATTGGTTCTGTTGTTATATAGATCATTAAATATATATATTTTAAAATTAAATATGTAGCATTTCACAAAGAAAATGATAAGTAAACAATGAATCTTGGAACACTACATCAAAAACTAATGATGTATGGTGACTAACATAACACAATAAAAATTAAAAAGAAAAAAAAGAAAATGATAATCAGTGATGTACTCATAATACTATTTGACTTCAAGCACTACCTTTTTGCTTCAAACACTACCTTTCCTTCTCTCCCCTCCTGAAAAGTAATCCATATCCTAAAGTTGGTGTGCTTCATTCTCATGTGCATTTAAAATTTTGTCTATGTATGAGTGTATCCATAAATATTTTTATAACTACATATTATATATATCTTGCAAAACTTACTTTTTCACTCAGCATTGTTATATTTATCTATGTAACTTTATTTCATTTCATGTTTACTCCTATGTTGTATTCCACCATATACAAACACAGATTTATCTAATCTTCTGATGGGCACTTTTAATGAGAAATAGATTCACATGCTCCTCTCAATTGATGCAGAAAAAGCATTTGACAAACTACAGCATCTGTTCCTGATTAAAATTCTTCAAAATATAGGGATAGAGGGAACATTCCTCAACCTCATAAAATCCATCTACAAAAAATCCACAGCAAATATCATTCAATGAAGAAAAACTGACAGCCTTCCCATTGAGATCAGGAACAAGACAAGGATGCCCACTCTCGCCACTATTGTTCAACATAGTGTTAGAAATCCTAGCAACAGCAATCAGACAACAAAATGAAATTAAAGGTATTCAAATTGGCAAAGAAGTAGTCAAACTCTCTCTTTTTGCTGATGACATGACACTTTATATGAAAACCCAAAACACTCTACCCCCAAACTACTGGAACTCAAACAACAATTCAGTAAATGTGGCAGGATACAAAATCAATGCACAGAAATCAGGTGCGTTCTCATACACTAACAATGAAAATACAGGAAGGGAAATCAGAGAATCGATTCCATTTATTATAGCACCAAAGACCATAACATACCTAGGAATAAACCTAACCAAAGATGTTAAGGATCTGTACTCAAGGAACTACAGAACACTCATGAAAGAAATTGAAGAAGACACCAAAAGATGGAAGAGCATTCCATGCTCATGGATCGGAAGAATAAACATTGTTAAAATGTCTACACTGCCCAGAGCAATCTATACTTTCAATGCCATTCCGATCAAAATTCCACCAACATTTTTCAAAGTGCTGGAACAAACAATCCTAAAATTTATATGGAACCAGAAAAGACCCCGAATTGCTAAGGAAATGTTGAAAAAGAAAACAAAACTGGGAACACCATGTTTCCTGCTTTCATGCTGCCTTGGTGATCACAAATCACAGATTTGTGATCACCAAGGCAGCATGGTACTGGCACAAAAACAGACATAGAGACCAATGGAACAGAGTAGAGAGTCCAGATATGGACCCACAAATCTATGGTCAAATAATCTTCAACAAAGCAGGAAAAAATAGCCAGTGGAAAAAAGACAGTCTCTTCAATAAATGGTGCTGGGACAACTGGACAGCTACGTATAGAAGAATGAAACTAGGCCATTCTCTTAGGCCACGCACTAAGATAAACTCAAAATGGCTGAAAGACCTCAACGTGAGGCAGGAATCCATCAAAATCCTGGAGGAGAACATAGGCAGTAACCTCTTTGACATTGGCCACAGCAACTTCTTTCAAGTCACGTCTCCAAAGGCAAAGGAAACAAAAGTGAAAATAAACTTTTGGGACTTCATCAAAATAAAAAGCTTCTGCAGAGCAAAGGAAACAGTAAATAAAACAAAGAAGCAACCCATGGAATGGGAGAAGATATTTGCAAATGCCACCACAGACAAAGGGCTGATATCCAAGATCTATAAAGAACTCCTCAAACTTAACAACCAAAAAGAAGATGATCATATCAAAAAATGGGCAGGAGACATGAAGAAGCACTTCTCCATAGAAGACATACAAATGGCTAACAGACACATGAAAAAATGTTCATCATCACTAGCTATCAGGGAAATTCAAATCAAAACCACATTGAGATACCACCTTACACTAGTCAGAATGGCCAAAATTAACAGGACAGGAAACAGCAAGTGTTGGAGAGGCTGTGGAGAAAAGGGAACCCTCTTACACTGTTGGTGGGAATGCAAGTTGGTGCGGCCACTTTGGAAAACTGTGGAGATTACTTAAAATATTAAAAATAAAGCTACCCTATGACCCTGCAATTGCACTACTGGGTATTTATCCTAAGGATACAGATGTAGTGAAAAGAAGGGCCATATGTACCCCAATGTTCATAGCAACAATGGCCACAATCGCCAAACTGTGGAAAGAGCCAAGGTGCCCATAAAGAAGATATCGCCCATACAAACAATGGAATATTACGCCTCACCAGAAAGGATGAATATCCAACTTTTATAGCAACATGGACGGGACTGGAGGAGATTATGCTGAGTGACATAAGCCAAGCACAGAAAGCCAAATATCATTCGGTTTCACTTACTTGTGGAGCATAAGGAGTAATATGGAGGACAGTAGGAGAAGGAAAGGAAATGTGAACTGGGGTTAACCAGGGAGGGGGATGAAACATGAGCAACTTTGGACTCAGAAACAATCTGAGGGTCTTGGAAAGGAGGGGGGTGGAGGGATGGGTGAATCTGGTGGTGGGTACTGGGGGCACAAATTGCATGGAGCACTGGGTGCAGGGCATAAACAATGAATCTTGGAACACTGAAAAAATAAAATAATGTAATAAAAAAAAATAAAAAAAAATCTTTGTGATAGAACCTAAAAAAAAAAAAAAAAAAAAAAAAAAGAACCCATTTGAGGTCCTGCAAATTAAAGGAGTTCCTCAATACAGAATCTCCCCTTACAGCAAAGACTATGGCCCCCAATTCCAGCCACAAGGTTAACCTTAGATTCTGGGCAGGGGGGCATCCCAGGACATTGTCTCCATCTCCTCTTCATGTTTTCATCATACCTTGAACACACAAGGGTTCGACGTAAACGGTAATTTAGAAACCAGAAACCAGATTCTAGTGAATTACCTTGAATTTGGTTTCCCTGGGCAGGGACAGTGCTAAGCCCTATCCTAGCCTCCATCCCTTCTCCTTGCCCAGAGTTGAGAAAGGCAGAAATTCCATGCCCCTGCACAGAGCTGTGCACATGCTGATGGGACTGGCATCCTGCATGAAAATGGGAGTCCGAGTGGCCTTCTGCCAGCCTCCCAACGGAGAACACCTCATGCCTCCCCACAGACCAAGCCCTCCCAAGAAGTCCCCACGGTGCCTTCCTGCCAACAGACGCATGTCTTCAGAGTACAGCTCAAACTCCCATCTCAAGAGAAACAACTGCCCTCCTGCCCATCATCTCCAGCCCCATGGGGGACCTTGGCACTTGTGCACCCAAAAACTATCCTCCCCATGCCTGGCATATTCATACCTGCTCACCACCTCTCTCTCCCCCTGCCCGGGCATTGCCCAGCACCCAGCAAGGTGGACACAATGGGAATCAATGCTTGCTCTGGGGAAGGGGCTCTCTAGAGATAAACAATATTTAGTCCCTGTCAACAGGACCGGGCACCAGGGAGAAGCACCTTCTCTGAGATGACATGTACAGCTTTCTTCCATCAGTCTCCCACCTCACACATAATGAAAGTGGAAATAAAACCAGGTACTCAACACAATCCTATTGTGGTGTTCTTTTTAAAGAGGCGTGTGTGTCACTACGTGTGTGTGTGTGTTTTGAAAGACTCGGTGAACGGACACACGCGAAGGCATTAGAGGGTCACCTCTGGCTAGCCGGGCAAGCCGCTGACCTCTATGAACCCCACAAGGACCAGACGAGGTGGCCTGCGAAGCACCGATGTGAACGCAACTATTAGCCTTTAGTATAGTCATCTCAGCATTATCCTGAGGCCACTTTCCTTGGGGCTCGGCTGTATTTTCTAGTTGTCCTGCAAGGAGCATGGGCAGGTTTGTAATAAATAGAATAACAGCTTTAATTTTTTAAAAATTAATGTACTGAATAATGAAGACAACGACAGCAACAGCAGCGTCCCCTCTCTGGTGTCCCCATGTAAAAGGCAAGGTGGCTGGGCAGAGCTCTCCAACGCCCTGCTCAGTCCTTGCTCTGTGGTTCTCCCCATGAGAGCCTCTGGGCGGCAGCCACCGGCCACACTCAGCTTCTTGCTGCCAGCCCATCCCTACCAGGCCCCCATCTTTGCCCCTGTCACCGAGCCTCAGTTCTATCATCTGCCAAGTGGGATGGGCAAGTCCCTTTCCAGGTGTGGACTCTGTCACTGTGTGTCTGGGAAAGTCAGGTCTCCGTGCCCCAGTCTCCCCATCTATAAAATGGGGACAGAGTGAGATCCACAGGCATGCATACAGCTTAGGGTGCACCGGCTGGATCCTCACTGGCTCCGACGCATGCCTGGGAAGGCACTCTGGGAAAGTGCCCGTGGCCATCCCTTCCCACGCTGGGCTAATGGCCACACGGGAGCTGATGGGCTTTATTGCAGGCTCCTGCCTCAGACACCAGTGCGGCATGGCTGGTATGGCTCATGGCCTCAAGACCAGAGGCCAGAAGCAGTGGCAAGATGGGAAGTGAGGTTCCAAGTGGGCAAGAGATGCCCAGGAGGTCATGGCCCCATGTGAGGAGGCTGGTGGCCCCACCACCCCATCCAGCCGTGCTGGGCCAGCGCTGCCTCTGGCCCTCTCCCTCTCTCTCCCTCCTCACCAGGGAGGCAGTAGCTCCAACGGCTCAGCAGGCCAGATGCAGCCTGCCCAGATCTGTGCCCTCCGTGAGATTGAAGATGACAGGCTCCGGGGGCCAGGAGAAGCTGGGTCACAGGAAACTTGGCAACGAGAAGGGCAGGGGGAGCAGCTGGGATCACAGGACCTGGAGGCCCCCACCCTCTGGAGGGCCCAGCGAGGGGCTCTCCCCTCAACCCCTCAAGTCTTTAAGTGAGTTCTAATTCTCCCAGCCGAGGCCAGGGACTGACCACTGCCCCTTCCCGCGCCACCGGCTTCCAAAGAGACAGTAGAAAGAGGTCCAAAGACCCAATATTTGTATTTCGAATGCTAATTTGACATAGAGGAGTGGGCATGGGGGAGTGTTTATAATCAGCACTCCAATAAGCCCACAAATGACGCCAGTATTTTATAAGCTTGTTAGAAACAAATCACCCCTCAGCTGATATTTACTTACTGATGAATCATAAAAGGGCTCAATACACAAAGAGTACATCCAAAAAGAATGTCTTTCTCCAGTCCCACATTCGGCAAGAATGTTGGGAGCCCAAGCCCACTGTCCCCCCGCCCCCGCACCTGTCTCCAGCCCCCCCACTCCCGGCAGCCTCCCCAGGGGCAAATCATTGGCACCAGCCCCAGCTCCATGCCCTCCCTCCAGCCCCCCACCCATCAACTGGCCTAATCGGAGACTCAGCCGGGCGGGCGCTGAGGCAGCTCTGTCCTTCTGCCGCCCCCGCCCCCGGAGTCCTCTGCGGGAGCAGATCCAATCCAGCTAATTTGCATAATGATGAAGCCCTCCAGTGCGGGCTGGGTCTTAGGAGGGTTGGGAAGAAATATGCCCTGTCCTTTGGAGAGGCACACAGAAGGCTCGGTGCAGCCCGGGAGGAATGGGGCGCCTGGCGGGTGGGGGGGCGCGGTGTGGAGCCGCCAGCTTGCCCGCCAAGGACAGCTCAGCTCTGTCGCCCGCTGAGCCCGTGTCCAGCTGGCCCAGCGAAGGAAGCGCTGCCCAGGGCTGTAAACCAGCAGGAGGAAGGCTCAGAGTGCCAGCTCCAGACTCAGGCTGGACAGACCCAGGTCATGGCGACTGCCACCCACTGGCCGGCTGACCTTGGGCAAGCCGTTGACCTCTCTGATCTCAGCAGGGCCAGCAAGTACTGCTTCCAAAGCCCCGACAGAACACAGGTCCCGCTGGCCACTGTCACAGTGACATGGTCATCCATCCATCGTTTATTCAGCAAGTGCCAGGGCTTGTGCTGGGGGGTCTGGGAGACCCTGGGACAGGTTTTCTGCCTCTAAATCACCTCTGGTGACACAACCATTCTGCAGGTGCAAAGGTGAGGACCGCACATGCCCTTGATGGGAGGCAGTGTGGAAAGGGGGCGTGTGGGAGCCCCTGGAGGGCCTTCCGGTCTGCCCCTCAGTCTGGACGCATTCAGTTTTGAAAATTCATCAGGCTGAACGTTTATGATTTGTGCATTTTTCTGGACATACGTCAGACTTCAATAAAGTTTTTAAAAAGCACTCATCTACTGAAGGAGAGAGATCAGCCAGGTGCATACGTAACACCAGGCAGGAAAATCAGCTCCTTAAGAAGGGTGGATTTAAAAAAAAAAAAAAAAAGAGCAAAAATAAAAAATAAAAATCAAATAAATTTGAAAAAAAAGAAAGACAGATAAAATATCAGGGATAGAAACTGGGTAAGACCAAGAGGGAAGAAATTCTTTCTATGTGGGGATCACTTCAACACACGTCTGGTGCATAGTGGGTGCTCAGTAGGTAACTGCTAAATGATTGAGTGAATGAGTGACAAATGACTTCCTGGAGGAGGCGTCTTGGAGGAATAGGTTTAGATGAAGAAGCAGGAGGGCATTCAGCGGGGGACTGTCTGCAGGGGCAAAGGCCCTGGAGCGGCTTTGCTCTAGTGACAAATGCTCACTGGGCCAGGTGCCACCTGCCGCAGTGATCCCGGGGGTGGGGCGTCTGCCTTTGCTGGGCTCACAGTCTGAGAGGAGCCAAACATCCAAGAAGCAATTTCAGGAAGATCAGATCCTTTCCCCATTCTGCAGATACTGCCTGTGGGTCCAAATGCAGAGGATGGTGCTAGGGGCTGGGGACACGCAGATGAACAGGACGACAGGGCCCCGGACCTCACAGCACTCGCTGTCTCTCACAAGTAATTGCTTTTTTAAAAAATCCAGTGTGAATAACGTAACAAACCTAAAGCTAGGACAGCTCTGCATGGAGTTAGTCACTAATCATCACTGCAGTGCTATGAGGCTGGTGCTATTTTTATTCCCATTTTACAGATGATGATGCTGACACTGAATGAAGTTAAGCAACTGATCCAAGGTCATGGTGCTTACCAATGAGGCTGCCGCAGGACTGAGACAAGACTCTTACCCTCTGCTCTGTCTCTGGGTGCTGGTCAAGGAACCAAAGATGACCTCTCCCTTTGGCTTCTGTAGAATATTTTACACCCATGTCTCTTTCACAGCCTTGGGAGAAAGCTAGACGGAGGCACCATTCTTAGACCCATCGTGCAGATGGAAACATTGGTTTTCTAAGCACTGGGCCACAAGAACCCCAGGGACTTGATTCCTTGTCCATGCACTCTCCTCCATCTGATGCTGTTGGGCGGGCCAGTGGAGGCTGTCCAGAAGAGGAGGGGCTGGGCAGTCTTGGCAGCGGCATGCCCAGCATGCTGGGACCCAATGTGTGTGAGCCTGGGCCCTGGACCCCACAGGACCACCCCATCTCGTCAACTCTGCTCAGAGCCCATGAACTCCATGGGCATCATTCCAGCCTTGCCCACGTTGCGCCAGCCGGGGGGACCCCCTTTCCACCCACTCACAGCCCGCAGCCCCAGTGAGAAAAGCAATCACAGCTGGAGCAATGGCTCACACTGAAACAATTCTCCAAAGCTGCCTGTGAGCAGACTTGCTGCTTTAAATGGCGATTTTGCAGTTTGGGGTGCAAGATTATTTTCCATGGCACATGGGGAGTGGGCAGAATGGATTTGCCGGTGCTGAGCTGAGGTCCTGCATCCCAAGCAAATCCACGCAGAAGCTGGCCATGACTGGGCTTGCTGAGCCTCAGCTGCTATAGCTCTGAGATAGGACAGGCAGACTAATAATTATTACGATTTACTAAGTGCTGACTATGTGCCAGGCATTAGGCTAAACACTTTCCATCTGGGATGAGCTCATAAAACCTCCACAAGGAGGTAACAGTAAAGGATGGAGCCCAGCATTCCAGCCACAGAGCTGTGTTCTTAACCCCTGGACTGCACTAACTTCCATACCATTATTAGTTATGACCACTGCTAGTGGAGGGATAAAGGCAACTCAAGTCAATGCTTAATTTCTGTTGTGTGCCAAGCATAGGGCCAGGAGTTAGGAGTATAAGCATGACTAAGAACTAAATTGTCTGCAAAAAGTTCCCCATTATTATGCCCACAAATGCAGTAGTCTTATCACTGAGATTATTTTTAATGAGCAAGCACTTGACCAGCACATAGTGAGTCCACGGTATGTGTCTTTTGATGAAACAAAATAATAATAATAATAGTAATAATAATGAGGTTTTTAAAAAAGAGATCATATTTTTCTTCCCTACTGGCTAGTCTCTACTCCATTTCAAACCATGTCCCTCAAAACACACACACACACACACACACACACACACACACACACCCATTCAAATAGCTACTTCCCCACTTCCTGAGATTCTTTAATGAAAAAAACATAGGAGCATGTCCTTGGATAAGTTGCTTTCCTTCTCTGAGCTCAGAGTCCTCATCTGTGAACGGAGAAGGTGGGAATAAAGAACTCACAATATCCCTTAGGGTCTAGAGGATCAGGGTGAAGGCAAGTTCCCATCCTAATTGTAAAAGACCTTGTCAGATGGTTGGAGGCTAGGAAGGAATAAACATGTGAGCATTTGTCAAGGTTCAAATTCAAGGGCCAGACCTCAAAAAGAGATGCTCATAGAGAAAACACAGGGGCAGCTAAAGAAATGTTTCTCTGGAAGCTCAAGACGTCATTAGGATACAGAAGTAAATGCCACAGCTGATAGGCTGAATTTTAATGCTTTTGGAATATTCCAGGCAGTCCTTACCACTTCCTATTGATTATATCCATAGCCTCACCCTGGCTGCCTGATCCTCAGAGGCAAACTGATTTTGTGACCTTTGCTAAAGAAAATTCATTCTTCCAAGGCAAGGCAAGAAGGAGGAAAGAGCCTATTTGTAACTGGGAGGCTTGGACGCCTGAAGCCTCCAAGGCTATGTGACCTTGGGAAAGTCACCCAAGGTCTTGGAGCCTGTTTCCTCACTACCAATAGTAGGCACACATCTGAGTTTCTCTGGATTCTTTCCAGGGCGGGGAGGAGGGGGGACCAACCAGCTTCCTGACACTCGCAGTACCCTGAGGAAAATCATGAAGGCTGGGAGAAGCAGCAGAGACCCTTATCAGTCAGGGGAGGAAGAGAAGCGTGCGGTAACAAGCAGCCCCAAAGCGCAAGGGCTGCAAACACCAGAGGTTTACTTCTCATTCGCCCTTCATGCCCATCGCAGGGGCTCTGCCCGTGGAAATCACTCAGATGTTGACAGCTGCCATGCGTGAGGAACAGACACGACTCTGAAGGGGTGTCCCCCTGGCAGCAGTTCAGTGCTCTGGCCCGGAAGTGACACAGGCTCCCTCCACACACAGCTCTCGGGGTGGAATTAGCCACTCGGCCCCAACCAACACCAAGGGGCCAGGCCGTGTCACCGTACCACGTGGCAAAGGGTGACAGAACTCATAGCCACATTCACAAGAGCTATGAGGCTCACCAGGGAACTCCCAGAATCTCGAGACAGGCAGGAGTCCATCGGGAGTATAGCGAAGAAAATGCCACCTGAAAACCCCCAATGGTGACAGAGCCTCTCAGAGAACGTTCCAGTGTGCCAAGGCCCAGGGTCTGCAGGGGCGAGAAGCCCCCTCCGCGCTCTCTGTCTCCCTGTGGCCGCTCCAGGGTGGTGAGTGGGCCCCCACGGAGAGTCTGCAGTCCCCACACCCTCTCCTGAAGGCGGAGGTGATGCGCTGCTCCTGGCCACCCGGCTCTCCGAAGAGCCCGCCAGGTAAATGCCACGCGCTGTCCTGGGGCTTCCCGCAAAAGTCGCTCTTGACGATAATGGCTTTAGGAGGCTATGCAACCACACGCCTGCCATCTAAAGCGTCGTCGGAGGCCAGGTGTTGCATCTCTAATTAGGACGGGGATTTTTTTTTCACCCCACACAGAATTTACATAATTGGGAAGGAGGTTACGAGGAGGACCCTCCCCACCAATTGTGCGTTTTCCAGGCCCTCCTTCCACTTCCCCTTGCACACTTCAAATTTAAGGGAGAAATGAATCGATTTGAATTTTTTGAAATTAATTATCATCATCGCCATGGAAAATGTATCCGCTGCCTTCCTTCGGGAGTTGAGAGAGGAGGGGGGTGATCTCCTGTGGAGAGGAGCCCTGGGAGGTGACACATGCGCCCCCCCCAGCTCCTCCCCAACCCCGTTCCCCCCCAACCCCCTGACCTTTGTACTCTTAAAGAGAAACCTCGCCTCACCCAGCCTCTCCCAGCTGGTTCTCAGAACACGTCCCAGTTTGGTCTGAGCATTCTTCAGAATTTTTTTAGCAACCAAAATTAATGCTTTAAAATGTCACTTGCTACAGTAAAATTTATCAACATTATTATATACCATAGAAACTGCCATCCCAGACAAATGCACGACATTAAAATTTGGTCTAGAGCTCCCCAGAGGAAACGTTTGCTGCAATTTGTATAACAGTTTATATATTTATGCTATTTAATGGTACAAAGCAATAATTATGACTTCATTCACTGATAAGCAACGGCATTACATAAATCTGATGCGGATTTAGAACATGCCAGCTCTAACACCAGTGTACTAGTTGTAAATTATGTTGCCGTTAAAAAAAAAAATCCAAGCAAATATGAAGGAGCAGCGGGAAACTAATAATGCGTCTCCAGCTGTTCCAGTTAACCTGCAAATGTGGCCATCTGCACCTCGGGAGAAAGAGAAGGAGAGAGAGACGGGAAGGAGGAGCGGAGCAAGGGAGAGGGGGAAGAAGCCGCCTTCCGGAACCACAAAGCTTTCCCCTGACATCCAACCAATGACCTTGCTCCTCTCAACAGGGCCAACTGTGCCCAAATCGGGAAAAGTTCCCAAAGAGTGGAGGCTTCCCTCTCCGCTGCTCCTCTGACCCTCACACCCAGCCCCGCACGCTCTTGTCCCCTCGCCAAATATACAACCGGGGTGTCATCCTTCCTTTCCCTGCCCTCGCAGGAAGGCTGGGCTTCCACCCGTCCCTACTTCCTGCAGCGTGAACCTCACCAGGCAGCTTCCTGGACAACTTTTTTCATTTCTTGCCCTTTTCTTTCTTTCTTTCTTTCTTTCTTCCTTCCTTCCTTCCTTCCTTCCTTCCTTCCTTCCTCTCTCTCCCTCTCTCTCTCTCTCTCTCTCTCTCTCTTTCTTTCTTTCTTTCTTTCTTCACTTCTTCACAGACCCATCATCTTGTATTGTTAAGGAAAGGTGGGGTGGGGGACGGTGACATGAGAAGTCCTTATTGTCATAGATGTGTGCCTGCTTTCCATGGTTCAAAATGGAGCCAGGCGCTCGCACTAAACGTCTGCACTAAGCAAAAACAGAAATGCTCAGGTGGCTGTAGGTGACAGGTCTGGCCGCGGGATGATCAGCCAGGTTCCTGACTGCTGGGGCTCAATGGCTCTCAGCTCTGTCCAGGGAGCAGCATACCACAGAGGTGGTTCTGTGAGTGACAGGAGGCTGCTCGGCCCATGTCTGACCCTGCCCGGGGCCCACCCAGAAGAGCTCTTCCGCCGACGGGCACAGGGCTCTGCCCAGGGATACACCTCCCTGTCAACCCCACCTCAGCCGAGTCTCCCTGGGATGGTCCTTGGGCTCTGCAGGGAGCTAAGACACTGCAGGCCCCGTTTTCTCTCCTCCCAACCAGAGGTTGGCTGAGGAAGACCTAAAAGCTGACAGATCGGCACCTCACCCCCCTCCCCGTGTCTAAGGGTGGACACACACCTGGTATGTACATACCAGCTAGCAAGGAGCGTGTACTGGGCCTCGTGGGCTGACCACGCCCCGCGTTCCCTCATTGAATCCTCCTAACAACACTCTGGGCTGGACACTGAGTGACTGCCACTTCACAGATGAGAAAACTGAGTCACGGAGAGATGATTAGAAATTGCCTAAGGTCAACTCAGCTGGTGAACCACACTTATGAACCATAAGGTTTAGAAGGTTTGTAGGCCAACTTACCTATGTTTTTTCAAATTTTAAACTATAATCTATAGCAGGAAATATCTACACATGAACCTTGTCACACACTAATAGACACACACCAACCCTCCCCCCAAAAAATGTAATATAACTGCAAGCTAGCTTCCTACGTGGGATGTCTTCTGGCATTTTCTTTCCTTTTGTTTGTACTTTTCCTTCTCCCTTCCCTTCCCTTCCCTTCTTTTCCCTCTCCTTTCCTTCCCTCTATTTCATTCCATTCTGTCCCATCCCATGCTCTGCTCTGCCTTACTAACTCATTTTTCATTTCTTTGACTGTGACCATCCCAAGTTAATTTCATAATTTGCTAGTGGGCTAGACCCTTCCACTGGAAAAATGTTGGCTACTTCAACTCCCTCGTTTTACAGAACGGAAACTGAGACTCACAGATGGCAGCCCACTTTGCAAAGATCACATAGGTTCGTAGCCCCACAGAACCCAAGCCCAGGCCTCCGACCGCCCCCTTCCACCAAGTCTCACAATGCCCGTCATCCCTAAGCCCTCCCTGGGCCTCCCAGCCCTCACTGCTGACCGCACGAGAGGGTCTCTGGCCCCTTCGGATGCCTGCCCGTAGCTGGGCACAGGAAAGGGATGAGGTGAGGCATGGGGGCAACAAGAACACGGGGAGAGGACAGTGTCCCGTGTAGAACCCCCATTCAGTCAACAATTCTGGAGCAAGCTTGAGCCAACCAGTCTCCGTCTGAGGGCCACAAGCACCTGCCCCACAGCCGGCTGGGAGGAGTCCACATGACAGTCCACAGGCAGGGCTGGGCACACTGTCCAGGCACAGCAGTGTCCCCCACGATGGTTAGCGCTCCTCCTGCCCCCTGCAGGGGGCCCTTTACAGCTGGGGATGTGGGGAGTTTGCCACACCGTCACACACGCACAACGAGGACAGAGTGAGGGGTTTCTCACTGTGTCCTGGGCAGAATCAGCATAACCTCCTAAGGCTTGGGCTTTACCTTGCCCTCATTACGTACCCAACAGAATGGCCATCCCATGGGGCGCCTGGGTGGCTCAGTTGGTTAAGCGACTGCCTTCGGCTCAGGTCATGATCCCGGAGACCCGGGATCAAGTCCCACATCGGGCTCCCTGCTCAGCGGGAAGCCTGCTTCACCCTCTCTCACCCCCCCCCCGCTTGTGTTCCCTCTCTATCTGTGTTTCTCTCTGTCAAATAAATAAAATCTTTAAAAAAAAAAAAAAAAAGAATGGCCATCCCAGTCCCATGTCCAGGTGGGTCCCCAAAAGGAAGGCCCTTCTGCCGGGACGATGGGTGAGAGGCATTCTTCCTACCACCCTCCTTCCTGCTCACAACTTCCTACCACTTTGATTAAATGATTTTGCAACTAAGAAAGCAATGTTTCTTGGCTGCTCCAATTTTCACAGATCTTCGACAAACCCCGGTTCAAACGTCCAACCATCGCTTTCCCCCATCACATGCCTCTCCCTTCAGCTCCAGTCGCATCAGGCCCTCTGGCAAGCTGTGGGGCATCGGCTCCTATCAGGACCTCAAAACACAACTCCCTCCTTCCCCCTGCACATCCACTCAATCACAAGACAACTCGAAGTATCGAGGACACGGGCCTTTGATTTTTATGGTCTAAGCAGCATCAATTCCAAGAACTAGAAAAACAATCCCTCAGTAGGAACCTATTCAGTTACTCGCCCGGAAGGTCCTGGAGGCCAAGCTGGTAGCTTTGTCTTCGTAACAGCTCGGGGACAAAGGCGAGCCAGGCCTGAAGGGTGGGGTCAGGCTTGTACACACTTCAAAACGCGCGGGGTGCCCGGAGCCTGGACTCTAGAGAGCCAGCACTTTCTCCACTGGAAGGGCAAGGAGGCCCTCGGAAGCACGGGGAGTGGGGGGCTAGCAGGGGAAGGGGCTTGAAGACAAGGCCCTGGGAGGGAAGATGGGGGTAGGCCCCGATTCTGGACCGGCAACATGTTCCCCAAAGGGGATCAACCAAGCAGCCCCCGACTCTAGCTGGGACACAGGGCACAGCCACTCCAGCCCTCAACCCACAGCTGTGGTTTCCTCTGAGGGGTCACATTATGGGAGTGTGGGGGGTGGTTGGTAATGAGTTGCCAACATTTAAAACAGCCAGAAATTTTATATTAAAATCTGGATTGGAAGCGCCTATTGAAAAATCAGAACATCTGGACTCTCGGAGAAACAACCCCCCCCAGGAAAGCAGGGGCGAGGCTGGGGCTCTCTGTTATGACACAAGGGCCCCTACTGTCCCCAGGCAGGCTGCCTCACTTGCTTTCATTCATGCCTCACCCCTGTAGACACAGAGTTGGTGGCACCTGAATAACCAGGTTAAAGAAAGGTAGAGGAGGCCTGGTTCCTGCTCTAGCTCACTGTGTGACCTTGGGAAAGTGCCTGCCCCTCTCTGGGCCTCAGAGAAAGCTGTGCAGGATAAGCCGTAGAAATCAACCACTCGTGCACACGGCACCCCCATGACGCCACATCGGGCTCCTTCAAATAGTGAGAAGACGGGCTGGAGCGAGACAGAGGTGCCTGTGCGCCCTCGCAGCCAGCCCGCCGCCGTCCCCAAGGCTGTGCTGACGCCACTCCTCGGCAGCTTGATATGAATATTGTGTCAGAGACTAGAGATATTAAGAATGACAATGCATTATTACTGCAGCAGGGAAATCTCCTGAGTCCTAGAGATAGGATTTCGAAATCCTCAGCCAAAAATCAATAGTAATGCTGAAGAATTTATAAAAGAAGCACGTCAGTCTGCATTTGAGAAGACACACTTTCAGTTTCTGGCTAAACCAAAGGGACAAGCGCAAGTGTGTCATTCCGGAAGGGCAGGAAGAAGAAGAGAAAACCACATGCGTGATCCCAGGAGATGGAAGGCACCTTGCCGCCTCTTATTCGGAAGCCAGCCCGAGATCCCTCAAGACAAAAGAGAAGCTAAGGGCCCCCAAGGGCTCCCCCTGACCCATCTAGGAGGGGCTAGGGACGCAGGCCACTCCTGGGCCCACTGTGTCCTGGAGAGCAGCGTTGACAGGGTGAGCGAGAACACAGGGTTCCCAGACCTGAAACACCTTTAGGTCTATCCCCAGCTATAAAATAAGCATAAAAGAGTGGCTGTCTCTTGGGATTGTTATGAGGACCGAAATTCATTTTATAAAACCAAAGGTGCTTTAGGAAGCACAAAGACCAAACAGAAGGAGCTGGTTCAAATTCCGACTCCACCGCTGGGAAATGACAACAATGACACTTACCTTACCTTGTGGGGGCATTATAAGGGTTAGAGGTGGCATCTGCCTTGTGTCTGGCAAACTGAGTCTCAATAATCAACAGCGGTTTCAAGATCACGGTCATTAAAAACATCAACAAATAGAAGGTATTACGGCATTACAATCTGATACGTATTTCTTAACAACAATCACTCTTAAATCAGTTGATGGTTTCAAAAGTCTTCATGAATTATTGTTTTTCTCTGGTACAAAGCTCCCCAGTTTCCGAAATGCTTCCATAGCCTGTTTCTTGAGTAATGATGCTCACAAGATGAAGTGAGGGAAAGATTGCGCACTTGACAGGAAACGGAAGCCCTCAAGCTGATGTGACGGGATCAAAGTTATGTGTCAAACAGCGACAAGGAAGGGTGATGCCTCATCCCAGCACAGTCCCACCCTGGGGGCAGGAGGACCTCCACCCTATCCCTAGCACTCATTCTGTTTATGGGCTTCCTGGCCTCTCCAAAACGGTAACTTCTTTTGTCTCCTAACAGTGACACTGTAAAGACTTAGACTATGACACATCCACACTGACAGAGTCCCAAAGACCATCCCATGTGGTTCCCAAACCCAAGGCCACAAGTGCACAAGAGACACATCACCATAGCTGCAGCCTCTCGATTCTCAGCAAATGGACAGAAAGCTCTAGGCCTTAGTGACACACTTCCTCCCTTCCCCACCCTTAGGCCCCCAGGTGATGAAGCCCAGCACTGCAGTACCCCTCAGCTCACAGCAAGCAACGTCTTCTATACAGATCCGAAAGGCAGGACCCTCCCCACCAACCCCCACAGCCTGCCTTGATGGCCACCCTCACTCAACGTCTTCTAACAGGTGACAGAGCAGAGCTCCCCAAACCCCAGTTACTTCCCAAACAGGCTGGCTGAACACTCTCTCTCTGCCTGCTCCTAGACAATTTAACTGAATGGGATGGGGCGTTCTAAGTGCCAAGAATCGACTAGGCAATGGCTGGTGCGTGCTGAGGGCCAGCCATTCAGAAGAATTCTGCTTGGGCACCTGGGTGGCTTAGTGGGTTGAGGCCTCTGCCTTCGGCTCAGGTCATGATCTCAGGGTCCTGGGATCGAGTCCCACATCGGGCTCTCTGCTCAGTGGGGAACTGGCTTTCCCCTCTTCCTCTGCCTGCCTCTCTGCCTACTTGTGATCTCTCTCTCTCTCTGTCAAATGAATAAATAGAATCTTAAAAAAAAAAAAAAAAAAGAATTCCGCTTGTTTTCAGAGAGCTCAGTTACCTTAGTACAATCCTGCAACCCAACATCACCACTTTAACGTAAATGGTTGTTCTCCTGCTTGGCTACAAGTTCTGCGAGTCAGAGGCTCAGACTTCACTGGATTGTTTTTAGTTGGCTTTTCTGCTGATATGAAAGCACTGTCTGGTTATTCTAAAAAACTTGCAAAGTACAAAAACAAAGATCACTCTCAAGTCACCTGTCTTTGATAGTTACTATGAAGATATTGGTCTATTTCGCTCTGGAGACAAAAGTCTTACGTGAAGTTACATGTGATCTTAAAGACAAAATCAGCTGGCAAGGTGCCTGGTATACAGCTGGTGCTCAATATGTGTACATTGAAGAACGACGTGAGACAACAGTCAAAGAATAAATGGATTATAACATAAGTGGTATTGAGTCTATGCAGTCCAAATGGGATCTTCAAATTAAGGGCTTTGTCAAGACGGCAGTTGGGATCTTAGACACCTCACCAAGGAGTTTCCTTTTCTTTGGTGTTTTGTATGTTTATTTCATAATTAATTGCAAAAAAAAAAATTTAAGAGATCTCATGGACAGGGGGAAAACATGCCTACACTAAAAACAGGGTAGGGTTAGATATATGAAATGGGAATTTCTCCCCCCCCAAACAGCAATAAGAACAAAATATACTGGCCATTCCTTAACAGTCCTTAGTGTCCATGTCATAGGTCCATCCGCTCGGATGCTAGCCCTTGTTGTGAGGCAGAAGCCCCTTGTTCCCAGGAGGAACCTCTCCAGTCTACTCCCGGAGCACTGAGGACTTCACTCCAGGCTGTGAAACACCGTCTGGCACTTAGTGTCACTCAGCAAACAAAACCAGCATTCACGGGGGTCTTCCGTTGTGCCGGGCAGTGTGCTAAGCACTTTGTGGGAAGTATCTCATTTAATGTCTGCAACACACTCGGGCTCTCCTCTATTATTTTCCCCCATGGTACAGATTGAAAGGATTAATTCTCAGGTTAAGTAGCTTGTTTGCCCAAGGACATAATACTAGTAAGTGATGAAGATTGGATTTGAATTCAAGAAATCTGATTGCAGAACCTCTGCTTTTAATTTCTGAGCTATAACATTTCACGGATTACGGATGGATGGATGGATGGATGGATGGGAAGGATGATAATGAATGGATGGGGGAGACAGTGGTTGAATACTTCACGGGCTGATGTCAGATGGATCATGGCCATGCACTTGTCCCTTAACCCTGTGCCTTAGCACTGGGGCACAACCAAGGGGATGGCCCAAAGGCTACGCCCATCAAAACTACAACAACATGACAGCTACAGGCTGACTCCCCTCTCCTCTTAACTACGAATTCTCTTCACCCAAATCTCCCGAGGGATGAGTTTTCAAGCCCACCAGGCCATGAACATCGCTCTGCCTCTTGGAGCTTTTGAGTTGTGGGGTGCAGGAGACTTCCAGGGCATCAGGGACAAGGAAAGCCATGCAGAGAGTCAGGGCAATGGGCAACGTCTGGTCAGAATATTTGCTTGCGCACCGGAGATGGACTTGGATTTTTTTCACTTTATTCCCTGTGGCTTTTCTCACCCTTCCTTCCCCTAGACAGAATCAGATGGTCCTTCTTTAGCGCTCATGAACACATTTTATTCTGGCAACTCTCACATTGCTTTGCTAGTTTGTCGTCTCCCACGGGCTTAGCAACAGCTAGGTGCAGGTTTTGCCCTGTCTACTCTGAGGGCCCCAGAGCCCTCGGCGCAGGACTCTGCACATAGAAGAGCTCAATACATATGCGTGCAATGGATCCCAATGCCGGAACACAGACCTCCACAGACTCCTCCCCCTCCCTTCCAGGGCCAGGAGTAAACAGGGGTCCCCAGGGGCCACAGACACCGGCCTCATGCAGTTGCTTCTTTATCCACAAGAGGGCACCATGTCTTGGAGCGCAACACAAGTCCTTTTGTAAATGCCTAGTGTACTTACAGAACACTGTATAACTCAAAAATTATAATTAAAATGTCTTAGCTCCTGTATTTATAGTAACATTTAAACTACTGTGCTTTCTTGAAGTCAGTCATTTACTTGAGAACAGCACACTTTATGGTGAACAGATCTTTGAAACAGTACCGCAGGGATCTAGCCCAGGCACATGTAACTCAATATATGTCAACAGCTGTAAAAATATTGGTGGGAGAAGCCAGGAAAAAAAGCCATGAGCCCAGATCAAGTGCCCTGTCTCTCCCATCTGACTGTTTTCAGCTGCTCCCTCCTCCTCCAAATAATTGGGCCATTTTGGTGCCCGCTGTCATACAAGGCGGACCCTCTTTGAGGCTGGATGATCAAAAAGGTTATAAATGAAAATGATTTCGATGTCGGCGGCCTGGAGAGTGACCAGGGCGTATGCGGCAGCAGAAGGGCCCGTTCTAATCTTACCAACTGCACGCGGCCT
Organism: Spilogale gracilis; assembly: GCA_004023965.1. Classification (NCBI taxonomy): domain Eukaryota; kingdom Metazoa; phylum Chordata; class Mammalia; order Carnivora; family Mephitidae; genus Spilogale; species Spilogale gracilis. The sequence goes on along the minus strand of PITA01015175.1, from coordinate 6,372 downwards.
TTGGAGAGTATTCCTAGGGCGCGAGCAGCTCCCCAGGGTGAGGCCACGGTAAATTCCGCCTAATCCCTTCTGCATACAAATGAGCGCCTGGCAGGAGGATGGGGGCCAGACGCTGCAGCCCAGTGCCTGCTCCTCCTCCCCAGGTTGGCTGTCTTCACTGCACAATCAGTGACAGAGAGGAGCGGGCTGCAGCTGCAGGCCGGGCGGAAGGAGGTAGAGGCACCCAGGGACTGGCGTGGGCGTACCAGGACAATGCTCTGGCCCTCTGACCCCGTAGCCCCACAGTGGATGGATGCACGGGAGCCGGGGAAGCCAAGGGTGGCATGGCCAGAGGCTGGGCCTGATGAGGGAACGAGATATTCCTCCACCTAAGGGCCATGAGAGGCACGTCTGTTGCAGGACCGATGAGCTGTGCGATGGGGCAGTTGGATGGAAACCCAGTCCTTCCATATGTCTGGCACTGGATGCATCTCCTCCCCCAGGAGGGGCGCACAGCATCAGAGGGGCCCCTCTTCACCCACTGGATGACTGGAGTCCAGCAAGCAAGGAAGATCAGGAGGGAAGAATGCTCTGAAAGGTCCCTGAAGGCTCTCAGCCCCAGCTCCTCACTGACACCCAGATGGTTCTAGTAAGTCAGTGGAAGGCTGGAAGTTAAGTTTGAGGACAGGGCCTGAGGCTGGGAACCCGGAGGCCCTGAAGCAGTAGAGTGGTGGGGAACCAGCCCAAGGACCAAGGAGGGAAGGGATGTGCGTCTAGTTCCCAAGAAAGCAAGAGAGACCAGGTGGGATCAGAGTCATAGTGTGGCTCCACAGCAGGGGTCTCTGAAGTCAGGTTTGCCTTCGAAAAGTGGAAACGAGGATTGTTTTTGAAATCAATTCCAAGCCGCATGGTCAACTTTCTAAGGCAGGTGTTCCTAACCTGGGCTTATGGATAGGCCCTGGGGGCCCCTGGAATTGTGGGCAAAGCTCACAGCTGCACTGCATTTGAGCCTTGCAACCTGAGTAAGGCTATTGGGTGATTTAAATGAGCTAATATATGTAAAGCACTGAAGCTGTTCCAGGCCCATCCCTCCAGCAGTACTAACTGGTGTTTCGGTGTTCACTCTGGTGGGGGAGAAAGTCCCATGGCCTGAGAAAGGTTCACGGTCACTGCTCCAGGCTGGCCTGACAGAGGCCGTAGGTCACTTCCCAACTTGGGTGATCCAAGATAAGAGCAGTCGGCCTGGAAGTGGTTGAAGGGACAGCCTCATATGGAGGGGACATCATGCCCTTTGCTCCCCAGGGGACCCATCTACAGATCCAGGCACGTGAGCACATCTACACACCTCAAAAGTTATCATTTGCCTAATTTTCCTGGAGATTTTCTCTCTCTCACACACACACACCTCCCATGAAAATTAGCAGGAATTGCACATTTTGAGGACCCAATTAGGCTCAGTGTGTATTTGACAACCTTTCAACCACGAAAAGACATTTATTTTTACAACGCTCCCCAGCTGAGAAATTACTAGGTTCCTGACGTTCCCTGAATCGTCTTGGCATCGGGAAGCACCAAGGTGTATACGGGAGTGAGGAAGGGGGATGCCCTTGGCCAGGCCCCACAAGGCCTGTCATGACCACTTGGAAAGTGGGTTTCGGAGGTGGGGGCTGTTCTAAGTGGGGCCACATGCTGAGCTGCTGAGGAGCCTCCGGGAGCCCCTCCCAGCCCAGGCTGCCCCCATGGTGGAGCATTCTGGGATCTAAGTGCACCTCCCACTTTCCATCATCCCCTATGCCCCTCAGCTCCCAAGTGCCAGTGGGCGAAGTGGGAGTGCATTTGAGTGAGCCGCTTTCTATCTCACACATAGGGAAACTGAGGCCCACACATCAGGAAACTGAGATCTACTGACCTCACTTGTAACCTCACTATACAAAACAGCCAAAGCCAGGACTGCACCTCTGGGTATTCCCACTTATGGCTTCAGTCCTCCTCACTCAGCCCACAGAGCCACATTCTGTTCAGTCACCTGAGAAAACTAGGCCAGGTGAGGTCAGGGGACCAAGCAGAGCATGGGAAATTTAAGAAAAAAGAAAGAAAGAGAGAGAGAAAAGGAAAGAAAAGAAAAGAAAAGAAAAGAAAAGAAAAGAAAAGAAAAGAAAAGAAAAGAAAAGAAAAGGCTCCTTTGGTAATTAAGGTAAGGTGGGTGCAATTATCAGCCTGGGGACAAAGGGCACGAGCTGTCCCCCCATCCCAGTCCTACTTGGAGGCCAAGTGAACTTTCTAGAACAGGCTCCATCTATCTGCAGAAATTACTCCAATGCAATCCTATCTGGACAACTCTGACTTCTCTCTCTCCAAAAAACCTGCATCATCACGATGTCCTGGGCAACAACAGCGAAGATCCTTGACTTTCACGAGTCTGTCACATCAGGGTCCCTCATTTACAAACATCTTCAGACAAAGATGAGTGCCATGAGGCAGCATCCCGGTTCAGTGAACCGGCGGACCCTCCCCCAACAGAGACAGCACTGCTGCTTGTGGCTTGATGGCCACGATTTCAAGGTCAGCCTCTCTTTGGCCCTTGGGGCCCCTGAATGTGATGAGGGCTTAGCGGGGGTAAAAGACGTACCTAAAAACACATACCCCCGTCACAGCAGGCCAGGGTTCCCGGAAGAGCACGTGCTCTGTGCGGCTGTGTGTGCTTCTCTGACTCTGCTATCTCACAAGCAGCAGGTTGGCGATTAGCCAGTGACAATGCCATGGTCGTGACAGTGACAATAGCTGTCACCGGGAGCCATCAAGCCTGCTTCTCTCCCTCCCCCCCACCCCAGAGAGCTCAGGAGCTCTGAACATTTTAGGGAAACTTGGCCGATCATTTCCGTGAATCTTTACTGCCCGGACAGATTAAACCCAGGCCCCAAGTGGCTCTCCCAGTGGACAATTTTTCTTTCAAAAAGACAGAAGTTGCTGTGAGCCAAGTTCTTGCAGCCGAATTCCTGGACACAGTTTCCAACTATTCCAATCAGCCGGCTCTGCGGTGGGGCTGGGATTTCAAGCTTGCCACAGTATGAAGTCCAGTTTGGGCTATATTCCCTTCCCTCTCCCAGCGTGATGAAGGTTTCCCCGCAAAATCAAAAGGCTTACTGTCAAGTTTTCGATTGGTCTGGGCTCCGTGCTATCATGTGTGCGGTGATGGGAAGGAATATGAATGTGGTCCTGGCTCTACCGTGGGGCCTTGAGGCCTCGTCCGAGCCGTCCAGGGACCTTATGAAAGTGGAGCGGAACTCTTTTCATGTATATTCCAACTGCTGAAATTCCCCTGACGCGCCACAGTGTGCAAACGCGGTGCAAAAAAGAACAATGGCTGGATAGAAACCGAGGCCAGTCCATGGAGCGTCCTGAAGACACACCAGAGCTACTAATGGGAGGGGAAGCGGAGCCTGGAGCCCGCCCCTCCTCCTTCACCTCCACTCCGTTTTCCCTTTTTCCTCGGGTGCTTTCAGGGAAGGAGGCCGGCTCTTTCCTTGCATAACATATCTGTGCAAATTCACCAAAGGAGGTTGACGTTCGGCAAAAACACACAGATGACGCTCAGGGCCCCGGCGGATGGAGGCAATTCACAGCTCCTTTCTTTTTTCCCTTCACCACAGAGAACGCGGTGTCTCTGTAGGTGTATGAGATCGCAGTGTGGTGCAGCCCACAGGATGGGCTCCTGAGCAGGCGGCATGCCTCCCTTCCCAGCCTCACACTCAATGAAGTCACACTGGGAGCTCAAGAATCAGCCATAGTGGGAATATTTACACCGCAGAAATTGGCAAATGCTGCAAACCAGATTTCTTTTTTTTTTCTCCCCCAGACAGCTAGGTGTTAAATATCCACCAGCAGGATGCCTGGATGGCTTGAGATTCTCTCTCCCCCTCCTTTTACCCCTCACCCTGCTTGCAAGTGCACACACACACTCTCTCTCTCTCAAAGTAAATAAATAAAATCTTTAATAAATAAGTAAATATTTACCAGCACGTGAATCACTCTGTGTGTGCGTGTCTGTGTGTGTTACTAATGTACAGAGAAATACATTGTTATATATACAAATCTCACAGACACACATTATGTGCGCATCTGTATATAGACAGAGAGACATTACACACACACAACATTAACATTTGTACGTTCCCCCTAATTCATATCTTTGCATTAAATATGTCTTTGAAAGCAAGGCTAGAACCAGGGATCCAAGGGAACCTGTATGCTTTTGTAATTAAAAAAAAAAAAAAGAAAGAAAGAAAAAAAGAAAGAAAAATCAACCTGCTCTCCCCAAATGTAACAGCAATAGCTAAATTGATTTCTTTTTGCCAGGCATTAACTTTCTCCTATTACTGCAAATTTGCTGCACTTGTATTTTCTTCCAACCCCAGAATTAAACACACTTCTAATTTCTCACTTCAGGTGCATTAAGTGCGGTATAGGGCACAAATGAATAATTTTATTGATAATAAATTTTATAATCCATGCAGCACTTGCTGAAAATGGATGTGTTCTGGATGCATTCATTATTTCTCCTAATTTGAAGACCACAGGACTGCAGCAGCCCTGCTCGCTGAGCCTCTGGTAATTGCTGGCTATTTTCTACCAGTTTGAGGCCCGTCTGGCAATTCAGGCACTTTCTCTGCTTTATGTGGATAAATTATAATAACCAGTTTATCAGATTATTGCTTTTATTAATTTAAGAAACGATATAACACTGGTGAGCGGTTTCTGTCTCCTGCAGACAGAAGTTATCCGAGCAGCTTCCTGATGCCGTGAGATGCCGGAGACAGCAGCTTGCTCAAGCTAAGAGCCCTACGCACTTTCCCCAAATCACGCAACTACAACAGCGATGAGAAGAGACCATTGTGGGAAGGTAGGCTCCCTGGGCTCGAGAGGGAAGACGCAGAAAAAAGATCAAAGGATTGTTGGTTGGTTTTGAGCTTGCTTGGAAAGGATAATGGTTAAGAACAAGGGTTTGGACATCACACAGACCTGATCTCAGTCCCAGCCGGCCTCCTCGATCCATGTGACCCTCACACAAGTCAACTCTCTGACCGTCTGCTCATCAGTAAAATGGCGGTGAAATAATACCTTCCCCTTAGGAATCAGGTAGAGAGATGAGGTAATGCACGCACAGTGCTTGGAACGGCACTTGGTCCCTAGTAAGCACCCAAGGGGTGATAGCTAGTAACTCTTCCTGGGCATCTACATTGAAGGGAAAGTCAGGAAAGTCTTTGTAGCAAGTGAGAACTGCCCCCCAAAAAAGTACAGAGTTTGGAAACTGGGTACAAGCAACCTGTCTCTGATTGTAACGGCGGTCTGGTGGTGAATTCCCCAGCATGGCAGGCACGCAAGGAAATCTGGGTATTTGTGGAAGAGACGGGTGAATGGATTCCAGACACATTAAGGTTCTAAATTTCTTATCAAACTCGTCTGTTGAAAGAGGAATGTGACCAAACCGCTCACATTCACTGGGTACTTAACAGCCCCCAAATAAAGCCACAAGCATTCTACATGTCACCTCTTTTAATGTTTACAACAGCCCTATGAGACAGGTGCTATCCTTATCCTCGGTTTATAGGGGAGGAAATGGGCACAAGGAGGTTAAACAGCCTGCGCACGGTCATGCAGGCCACCAGAGGCCGAGCCAAGTCTCAAACTTAGGTCTACAACCTGCTTCCCAGAGCTCTGTCCTTGGCCACTCACACCTGTCTGAATGCTCACGCCCACATCCTTGGGCCACACTGGCCCAAGCCCATGGCACGGGTCTGTGGGCCTTGCCTCCCCTAGCCTGCTTCGAGCTTCCACCCATCCCACCAGCGGGGCCAGTTCAGGAATCCAAGGGAACATCTACAACACCTCAAATAGGATTGCATATCAGGAAAGAAGCCACCAAGCCCACATTTGCTCAGGAGGCTCAAATCATGCCACCAACAAGCTGAGCTCATTTCCCGCCCTCTGATGGACAGAAGGCAGGCGTGGTGGCTTTGGAAAGCAGACTTCTTCCTGACATGAGAGTGTCCTGGTAGATGTGTGTCACCAGACGCATTTATCAGCAGGCTCTTTGCCTGGCTTTGTGCCCCCTCAAAGACCAAGTGCCCCGACACTTACAAAGCTCCCGCACACACAGCTGAAGGAGAGCACCATTCATGTTTGTGAAATAAATTCATTGTGATATCCACATTCACAATTACAAATGAATCACAGGCATACGCTCTACTATTTATACTCATATACTCATCATAATAGTAACAATTTAGTTGACTTTAGTCTCCCCCCCCCACCCCGCCCGCCCCTGCCACCCAGTAAAGCCTCACCTGGCTCTTTGCTTTTTGCAAAACTAAGAACATGTTGTCCCCCCCCCCA
>PITA01015174.1:40415-51123 GCA_004023965.1 Spilogale gracilis | reverse complement strand
GATTGAGCCACCCAGGTGCCCCTCTCTGGCTACTTTTGAGGGGTAGCTGCTTTGAGTAGTTATGATGGCTCTGTGGCCCTTTGATGAAGTTACTTGCCCCCACCTTGCATATTCATAGCTAATTTAGTAGACAGCTTTCCAAGGAAAGGCACTCTACTGCTCTAAGCCTGTTACATAAACCATCCCATTTAACCCTCATGGTGAGCAAGATACTGCTTTGCTGTCCATTTTACAGAAGTGGAAGATGAGGCTGAGAAGTGGCTTCCCTAAGACTGCAGAGTAAGATGGGCAAACTTGGACTGAGACAAGGCCTAACCTACCCCTAGTAATCTCCCATTCTCAAGACATCCAGCTTTTCCTTACTGTAATTTCAGATTATGAAAGAAGGTTGCCTTTTAGAAATATCCAGCTTTTGGAGTGCCTGGCTGGCTCAGTTGGTGGAGTGTGTGACTCTTGATCTAGGGGTTGTGAATTCAAGCCCCATGCTGAGTGTAGAGATTACTTAGAAATAAAACTTTGAAAAAATATATCCAAATTTTATTAAGCAAGATGTGTTTTCTGTTTGATTTTGCAGCTTCAGTCAATAATTAAGAAAGTGATTGCCCACTTCCATGATTTCTCTGTTCTTTTCTCAGTGGTAAGTAGTGTTCTTTAATTACCTTTGGAAATTTGTATCTGAGTAAGAGGCTCACTTAGTGTCTCAGTCATGTTTTCATGGTGTGTCAGGCCAAAAGAAATACTTAACAGTTCCCTTTAGAAAGTAGTTGGTGTAAACAACTTCAGTATTTATGGCATGATGACTTCATCAGCATTTGAAAACTGAGAATCCAGACTGAGAGAAAAATATTACCTTTATTTCTTTCATGCATCACTCATGGAATGTGTGCCCCTCTTGAACATCACACAGCTTCTCAAACCTTGGAGTCAGACTGGACGTGCTTTTCCTCATTTCCTCTTTCTGCACTGATTTTCATATGACGCTTGCTTTTTATCACACGTGCAGTCTCGTTAAAACTCTGAAATAGGTCGAACTTATAATTGTCTCAGTCTCTGACATTTGACTTTTTTTTATATGTCCCTCATATTTTAAAATACCCCAGAGTGCCTCTTCGCATTGGCTGCATTGCCCAGGGCAAGTCCAAATGTAGGGGATTCTCTTCCCTGCTGCCCCTCCCTCTTCTGGTTTCCATTCATGTATACTCACAGAACTGTGTTTCCTAGTTATGTTAAAAATAGAACCTCTTATTTTTTGGAGCTTCGCTGTACTCCAGGCACCGTGCTGGCACTTTGCATGTGTTGCCTCGTACCATTTTCACAACACTGCTAAGGAGGAGGAGCAGTTATGATTCCCACTTTACAGATGGACAACTGGTGCTGGAGGAAATGTGGAGTAACTTGAATAAGGCGGCATAGTTAGTAAATATGGAGTCAGGATGTGGGGGCCACTCTGAACAGCTGGCCTTCTTTTTCTGGTCAATACAGTTGTAAAGAAGATGGAAGCTCACGTTGTATGTTGTTATCTGGGGAAGCTCATGATCATCTGAAGCTTGCCCAGATGGTTCCCAAAATGTTCACTGGCCCAGCCCTGACCCCTGGGGCATGTTTTAACCCTACTAGTTTTCACAAACCTGCTTTCAGGCGGGTCCTCATCTGACCTGCCTCAGAGAGATGAACAACTCTTCCTTTGCTCTGACCTTCAAAGAAAAAGGGACCCACAAATCGCTTCCAGCAACTTGTGTAAATTGCATGTAGAGTGCTTTTCTTTTTTATTTTTAGGAAAAATTTTTGCCGTTTCTGGACATGTTCCAAAAAGAGAGTGTACGGGTGGAGGTTTGCAAATGCATCATGGAAGTTTTTATCAAGTGAGTATAACGCAGTGTCACGAAGCTTGGATACCCATACCTCTGTGACGCATGTGGGTAAGAATCACTGTGTCCTTGAAGGCCTAATGATCTGTGTGCATGTAACACCTAAAATAACATGGAGAGGGAAACCACATTAAAAGCAGCAGTCATGATGAAAGTTTGTAATTAGTGCCTAAGAAGACAAAGTTGTAAGTAGTAGCTGGACCCCGGCCATCACCTGCATCGTATGTGTTTTTGAAAGGAGCAGTCTGTTAATGAACTACTTAGGGAGTACATTTTAAAAGATAAAAATAAAGTCATACTTGTCAAGGTCACAGAGCTAGAAAGCTTTCCGTCTTTGGTGCTTAGATTTGTGATCAGTTTTTTAATTTAGTTGCTTTCCTTTTGACTAAATCTTTGTTTCCCCAAATAGCTTACTGTTGGTGGTATAGGAAATAATTCTAGGTCGCACATGGAGGAGAGATTTTGATTTTGATTTTAAAAGTTGGATATTTAAGTATATTTGATAATATATGACTAGTTTAATTGGTGTTTTCATGTATTTTTTTAAGACAGTTAAATTAAAAAATCTAAAGTCACGTAAGGTATTAAAAATATAGATACAGTAAAATAAAGTGTGTTAACATGGAACTTAAATAACCCCAGATTGGTAAATTGAGTTAGATGTTGCTTGAATAATGTATGTTTTAAGCTTTCCTTGTGTTGTCTTCCTAAAAGATTAATTCCATATGTTTGGAACAAATACGTTTCCTTTACTTAGGTAAAGATTTGTTACAAGACCTTGCCCTTCTGTTTTATTGGAAAAGCCAAATTATAATTTTGCCTGGTACTTAACACAGTTAATAGGCTGTAGACTGCTTTAGAAAGAAACGTAGTAAAAAATAAAATCAGGTTTGCCCATTGCCTGGCTTAGGAAATGCTGCAGCTTTACCGTGATTTTGTAGGATTTACTGTGATTTTAGGAGAAGTTGTATATGTGCAGAAAAGCAAACTTGTTATTGAAAGAAGAATTGAGTAAAACTGACCATTGTCCCTTACATGTTCAATGCCAACTGGGTAGTTTGCTCTTTCTCAAATATATGCTACAGAGGAGAAACTCAGCCCATGCCTTCATTGCTGTGAGTGGACATAACTTTTACTGTTGTCTTTAAATGTCTTGTAGGCATCAGCAAGAGCCCACAAAGGACCCGGTCATTCTGAACGCCCTTTTGCACGTGTGCAAGACCATGCATGACTCTGTGAAGTAAGCCATGCTTGAGGCGGAAACATAATGTGGATTGGGTCTTAATACCACGTAATAGTACATTGGGGAATTACTGCATTCAGCTGCCACTGTGCGTCATATCATTTTATGGGGTCTATTAAAATTCTTGCTAATGAGGGCATTCCAGTTCAGGAGAAGAGAGAGGCTGAGGGGAACCTTCTGAGAAAATGGAATGGCAGGGTTTTGTTTTGTTTTTTAGAATTGATTGATTAGAGAGAGCCAGCGAGCCAGAGCTAGTCGGGGGAGGGGCTGAGGGAGAGAATCTTCAGCAGATTCCACGCTGAGCAAGGAACCTGATGTGGGGCTCGATCCCATAACACTGAGATCATGACCTGAACCTAAACCAAGAGACACTCAACTGAGTGCGCCACCAAGTTGCCCTGAGATGGCAGATGTTTTTACAAAAGGATTTGTGTTGATAGGAATTAGGCTGGTTTTATCCAAGTGAACTCAAACTCCATGTCTTCTGGAGATTTGAGAGCAACAGATAGGATAATAATGAGTTTGCTTATCTAGTAACACAGCCTTTACATTTTTTCTCATTCTTAGCCAAATATTTGAAATTCAGATGAAATGGCTTCTATCCCTTACATGAAGGGCACTTGAGACTCAGTCCTACATGTTAGCCTGACCTCTGGGTCAGAGGCCAAAGTATCACTCCTTTGCTTTCTAGTTTTTTTTCCTTACATGTTTCCATTTGATTGTGTTTGAAGCAGCTCCTGCTTATTTGTGGCTGAAAGTTTAGCCCCCAAGGATTTTTAAATACAGCAGTTTGAGTCACTGGAAAATCTTAGAAGATGGAGAGAACGGTTTTGGAACTTAACCATCAGCAAGATGAATTGTATTTCTTTTTTTTTTTTCTTCCAAATTTTGGAATCCTTTTCATGATCTTGCATTGTCAACCTTATGAATAGTTATCAAAATCAAAATATTAAGACTTCTCATAATACATGGAACCAGCAGGCTTTTTAGTTGGATAGAAATAGAAATAAAGGCACAGAACACATCAGAAGAGCTCCTGTCTTGGTGTAGGATATGGGGCTTTAGCTTCGGTGAAATAGAAAGTTTATTTCTCTCTTGCTAAATATGTGAGATCAGAAGGTTGGGGTGGGGTCGCTGTACTTAGAGTGCCATCCAGGTTCCTTCTGTCTTGTTGCTTGGTTGGCCATGCCTCTGCGGTGTTGTCCTCATCTCCCTGGGGGAGGCTGGCTGCTGCGACCATGTCCATGCAGAGCCTGCAGGCACTGGAGGACAGCACTTTCTAGAGAAACTTGGATGGCTCACCCTCACTTGTGCTCACGTCCCATCGGCCAGAACTGCCTTCTGGTTACACCCAGCTATGGAGGGGGCTGGACATTGGAGTCACAGAGAATGAAGGGGACGTTGCTTTGTTAGCGGACGGAATGCAGTCTTTGCCAGTACCTTACTTTCCTCTAGGACAAACCAACGCACAAAAAACTAGGCTTCTCTTTCCTCTAGGCTTTTAAGTGTTTTTAAAAAATAAATTTGGGGGCACCTGGGTGGCTCAGTTGGTTAAGGCCTCTGCCTTCGGCTCAGGTTGTGATCTCAGGGTCCTGGGATCGAGCCCTGCATTGGGCTGCCCCTCAGCGGGGAGCCTGCTTCCTCCTCTCTCTGCCTGCCTCTCTGCCTACTTGTGATCTCTCTCTGTCTCTCAAATAAATAAGTAAAATTTAAAAAAAAAATAAAATAAGCTTGGGGAACTGTTAATAGGCCTTCACATTTGTAGTTGAAGCTTCAGAACGTGACATGGTCTTACTTAGATTTGTATTAATACTGCTATTAAATGGAGGCAATCACAATCTGTAATTCAGTTGAACATGCTTCCCCAAAATGAGCTGGACTAGTGGATGGAGAAGGAAGCCGATAGTTTTGTTATAAAGCAAATACAGTAAAATGAAAATGGTGGGATCCTGGTGGTGGGTATATATGGGTGTTTGTTGTAATAGTCTTTCGACTTTGCTGCTTATTTGAAATATTTTGTCCCAAAATATTGAACACAACTTCCTGGAATATAAAATTTGCAGTTGGATCTTGCTGTCCAAATTCCAAGGGAAAGAAATTTTCCTTCTTAATATGTTCTGAAAACATCACCTTTTAGAGAGATGAGAAACATTTAAATTATGTTCATTTAGGTGACATATTTTCATAAGAAGAAACACATACAGCCTGTTGGGAGTTTTTTAAACCTAGAAAATGCAAAATGTTCTTACCTGTTAAATTGCTTACTTCTTAAATATTCTTCAGAAACTTTCACTTATTACCTCAGTGTTAATTATGTACCATTATTGATTTTAGTGCACTCACTCTTGAGGATGAAAAAAGAACGCTGGCATATTTGATTAATGGATTTATAAAAATGGTAAGTATTGGGGAAGAAGTTTAAGGGCACTTAGAAATGTGATGTAATTGTTCTTAACTCCGGTGAAAGCAGTTAACATTATGTTCCTTGGTGCTTTTCATTTTTATTAAGATAAGATGAAATTAGAAAACATCTTTTATTAGCCAGCACTCCCCTGGGGCCAGAGAGAGCCAAGAGAAACTTGCCTAAGGAATAAAAAAATAAAAGGGGGGAGGTTTGGATGGGGGATGCCAAGGCCAGGACTGGAGCTCTGTGAAGGAGCAGCTGGCTGTGTGGGTCTCCGTGGTGTCCTCAGGGCCTGCCATCTGCGTGTTCCGCTCTCGCAGTGTCCTCCCTGGCAGCCTCATTCCCCTGCAGGGTCCAGGTCCCCCACCCGCCAGTGCTGTGGGCCAGCAGGAAGGGCTTCACCAAAGGTCCGGTCACCAGCTCATCCCTGAGGGAACACACTGGCCAGGCCTGGGAGACCTTCGCACACCTGTGCAGCCCCAATCACGTAGATCCTGGGAGTGGGGAGCAGGGGCTCCCAAAGGCACCTGATGTGCGGCTCAGATGTGCAGGTCATTGGATTATGGCCAAATGATGCTGGGGGGAGGGGCAAAATTGGGGCGTAACAACTCACTGCAAGACTTAGCAGCTTTAAATGACATTATTTTATTCGTAGCAATCCTGGGGGTTGACTGTGTAGTCAGGCTATGCTCCATGTCCAAGATTGGGGCCACGGAGGATCCAGGACAGCCTTGCTCCGTGTCTAGATTCTTGGTGCTGGCACTTGGGGCCTCATTTCTCACTGGCGTGGCCTCTTTCTGCTGTTCGGCCATCCAGCCATCTCAGCTGAGCTCGTTTATATGGTGCGGGTATGGACGGAGGCTGTGGGCCTTGTAAGACTGAAGTCCGGCGATCACACCGTGACTGCTGCCCCATCCTGCTGCATTCTGTTGGTCTAAACAGTCACCAGGCTGTTGCCTTGGAGAGAGGGGAATGCAGCCTCCATCCCCACATGGGCGGAGTCCACAGGGACACTGCAAAAGGCCAAGCAGAGTGGGAGGGATTCTTGGCAGCCTTCAATGAGAACAATGCCACCATCCCCTCCTAGCCAGAACCACCGAAGCTTTCATTCTTTTTGCACAAAGCTAAAGTAGCAACTGCTGTCCCAGTATTCTGTTTTAAATGTAAATATCAAGACAAAAGATGACCAAGAGGAAAATAATGAGCTCACTTTGAAAAGGACCCTGAAAATGTGACTTAAGGGGTCAGTGTCATCGTTCACCTGACTCTGTAGGTAAAATAAAACATTTTCTTTTCTTTTTTTTTTTAAAGATTTTATTTATTTATTTGACAGATCACAAGTAGGCAGAGAGGCAGGCAGAGAAAGAGGAGGAAGCAGCTTCCCTGCTGAGCAGAGAGCCCTGATGCAAGCCTCCACCCTAGGACCCTGAGATCATGACCTGAGCTTAAGGCAGAGGTTTTAACCCACTGAGCCACCCTGGCGCCCAAAATAAAACATTTTCATGTCAAAATCAGAATTAACCTTTCAATTGCTGTGTTGGGAAATTCACCTCTCCTTGCCCTTGATTTATACACTGATCAGGTGGTCCCTTTATGGCTTTGGGAGCCACCGAGTTAGAATGGAAAAACATGAGGAAGTAAGACGGGAAACCTGATAACTATGATGGAAATAGCAATGTTACACCACCTCTGGGCAAAAATGATTGCTGTAACAGTCAAGTTTGTCCTCCTAACCAGCTGTTCATCAATTTGAAGAACTAGGAGAGGGGATTTTTATGGATAGAGAAGCTTCCACCTATGGCTCCAGCAGCCCCCCGTAAGTGGCTGAGCTTGGACTCCCCATCAGGAAGCAGAAAGGTGTGGCTCTTATTAGGGAAATACCTCTAACCAGTGACTCCCAATCACCGAATTTATATTCTGTGAAAAGGCCTCAGCTGACAAACAAAATTCATTATTCCCTCTCCAGGGGTTTCCTTCTAGCCTGGGAAATCCGATTTGTATTCTGAGATTCTGTTCTGTACCCGTTGGTCTTATTATTTTCTGCTGTAGCGCTCATGTCATAAAGAGGAGGTGGTGACAGCAGTATTCTAGTTAGATGCTGGGCGAAGTGACCTATAGTCTAATTGGAGTAAGTGCGTGTGTATATGTGCGCGCGCACGCGCGTTTCCACCCATTCACATTTTTGGTGGCTTGTCATCACAGACTTTCCCTACCCCTCGAAGCTCAGGGCAACTCTTCTAGTGGTGTGTGCTCACAGGTGCCTGGGGATAACCTCAGCATATTTTCCCTTGCTTCTAGGTATCCTTTGGCCGTGATTTTGAACAGCAGCTCAGTTTTTATGTTGAGGCGAGGTCACTGTTTTGCAACTTGGAACCTGCTCTTGTGCAGTTGATTCACGTAAGGATTTCTGTTTATTCGTCTGCTTTCTCAATAAGTATTTATTATCTGTCTGCCAAGCATGGAGTTTAGGGAGTCTTGGGGCCCCAGTAACACTTCTATTCTTCAGGGCATAAAAGGCAGTTTCTCAAAGATTAATCAAATCTGCAATTTTGCTCAAGTCTTTGGATGAGTGTTCTTTGGACCTCTTTTCCTCTGAAATGAGCATATTCTCAGTCCAGCAGCAAGGTGTGTTGCACCAATCAGTTACAGAAATGCTGTATGGCTCTAATAGCTTCACTAGAGCCCCAGCCTGGTTGGATCTTGGTAGCACTTCATGGCGCCTGCCCCTAGGGCTAAGGAAGAAGTAACAGTTCTGTTGATGAAGAAGTTAGACCCAAGGAACTTAAGTATTTATGCCCTAACAACTGGATAGCTCTTGGAAATAACGATATATGTGAATTGAAAGAAAAATAATATATCTTTAGTCTTAAATAATCCCAATTATGGGGGGTTGGGGTTGGGTGAGTCTGGTGGTGGATATTGAGGGCACAAATTGCATGGAGCACTGGGTGTGGGGAATAAACAATGAATCTTAGAACACTGAGAAAATAAAATAATGTAATAAGAAAAACATAAATGCATTTCTGGGAAAAAAATATCCCAATTGCTAGTTGGGATATTACCTGTTGGGCACTGTACCACTTCTCACACTTTAGCATTGGATTGTCATCACTACCTTTGCTCCCTGTTCCACATTGATTTTTCTTTCCCCACATTGATTGTACTTGCTTTTAATCGGAGCAGCTGCTAAAAACCCAGTTTCACCAAGATAGGACATCACTGTGAGGAGCAGGATGTAGTCCGGTGTTGAATCCAGAAGCTTCCTCATGCCGGTGCTTTCTGCTGTGCTCCACCATGGAACAGTGCTCTGTTCCCCTAAAAAATTGTGGTGCCCTCTGAGTTTGCTCCACCCCTTGAGGAGGTCATGGTACATGGTTTGGGAACCATAGGTCCGAACTTTTCATGTTTGTGGAAAGATTCCCCAAGGCTTTAATGGCTTCATGTAAATTCAAGGAGAGCAACCTTTTTTATTTGTTTGCTGCTTAGCAAGTTATGTGGCATAACTGAATTTAAAGCCTAAAGGTAGAGACCTCCTCTGGGAGTTGGGGGAGCTCACAGTGTCCACCTTGTAGGGTTGTGGCGGTGAAGTGAGCTGATGAGTGTGCAGCTCTTAGAACACACCTACGTGCTGTACCATGTGGAAGCTGTTGGGAGAGTTCAGGTTCACATTGGTCACTGGAATGTGTGCTGCTTCTCGGGTTGGAGGTTTCTCTTAGGATCTCGAAGATCTCAAGCTTACTGTGTGGGATTTCTGGAAATAAGCAAACCCTGGCTGTTCATTAAACCAGAGAATGGTCATTCACAATGCCTTATTGAAAGGCATGACTAACTTAGTGAGGCCTTTTGTTTTTACCCTGTTCGGTGTGTTTGCTTAAGACTGAGACTGAATCAGGCCTCCTGACCCCTCTGGCATGTCAGGGTTCAGAGCTAACCAGCCTTACCCCCACATAGCTCGTTCTTGTTGACTTGTATGCAGTTAATGTCCAGAACTCCATGGAAGATGTTAATCTGAGTTAGCCATCATTTCATTAATCAATCTTTCTCTTTCTTTCTTTCTTTCTTTCTTTCTTTCTTTCTTTCTTTCTTTCCTTCCTTCCCTCCCTCCCTCCCTCCCTCCCTCCCTCCCTTCCTTCCTTCCTTTCTTTCTCTTCCTTTCCTTTCCTTTTTTCTTTTCTTTTCTCTTTTCTTTTCTTTTCTTTTCTTTTCTTTTCTTTTCTTTTCTTTTCTTTTTTTGTGTTTAATTAATGAATCCAGAGTGTAAACAGGTTGGCAATGGAAACGAGGAAAGTAATGAAAGGAAATCATTCCAGAAAGACGGCTGCCTTTGTCCGGGTATGTTCTAGAGATAAGACTCCCTGACTTTGAACTCCAGTGAGTTGTTTCATTTACAAGTTTCTCAGTTGTACTTCCCAGAAAAAGACAAGTGTGTCCTAAGGGGTGGTTAAGTATCGATTTTCCAGATTAATTTTTCCTTCCTAAGTATCTATGGATGAACCACCTTTCTTGGGATTTTCAAAAGAAATGAAGAGAAGTCTCCATTTGGGTATATATGTTAGGGGGTTGAGGGGTGTTGAGAGGTGGCTTGCATTTTTTGCCAGCTGAATCATCTCTGGCTGGTGTCTGTACCTAGAAGGTCTTTTTATCAAAGCAATCCGTATCTGTGTGTTTTGTTTGTTTGTTTTGTTTTTTTAATAGAATTGGACTGAAAAGAGGACAGTGAGAAATAAGCATACCGTCCCTGCTTGACTTCATACCTCTTTTCTCAGAGCCAATGACCTCAAAACCTTTCTGAGCAATTTCTTCTTCTAATTACCATCATATTTTTAAGTCATTGGTTTAAAAGTCTGCTTCCTAACACCTCCCTGGAAGGTGTTACCCATTTACTTCCTGCTGTGACCGATGAGGGTTTATTTTTCTTACCCTCTAGTGCTCCATATTTGCCTGTCTCCCTCTTCCCAAAGAGGCATCTGGAGTATGCTCCAGAGGCAAGAGGAGAAAACAGGCTCAGAAGGAGGAGATTTCGTATTTTCAGTGTTTTTTACTTGAAAATATGTGATGATGGGGCGCCTGGGTGGCTCAGTTGGTTAAGCGACTGCCTTCGGCTCAGGTCATGATCCCAGAGACCCGGGATCGAGCCCCACATTGGGCTCCCTGCTCAACGGGAAGCCTGCTTCTCCCTCTCTCACCCCCCCC
>PITA01015174.1:0-40315 GCA_004023965.1 Spilogale gracilis | reverse complement strand
TGCCTTGGCCAACCAGTGCCTCTCCCAAGGTAAGCCCATCCTCTGTCCTCTGAGCATTCCCTGGCTGTTTAGGAAAGCTGATTCAGCCGTGTGTGTGTGTGTGTGTGTGTGTGTGTGTGTGTGTGTGTGTGTGTGTGTGTGTATGCGCGCCCGCGTGCATGCAGAGAGAGATTCCTCTAAGAAAGAAAGAAAGAAAACTGATGGAGAAAAGACGAGTTCTAAATCTGTTCTGTAGCAGGAAGCGCACTGGCCGTGCCCACATTTCTAGCGTCACACAGATGAAGTGGGAGGCTCCTTCCTCCAGGTCCCCTCTGTAACAGGCCGGGACAGGCAGCTTGACACCCCAGGGTGAGCGTGCCCAGAGAATTTTACAAGTTATGACTGCTTCATCACTGCACTGGGCTGTTTGTTTGAAACCGCAGAGACCTACAACTAGAAGCTAATAAATACAGAAAGAGTACTCTCTCTGGCTTGCTGTGAGTGATAAAAATTCTGCTCCAGACCCATTTCTGTATGGGGGACAGGAGCCAGAGTGTTAATCAAACGATGGGGGCTGAGATGGGGAAGGGAAGGAAGCCCACAAAAGGTGCATTGTTGGGCAGGTAACCACTGGGCAGCTGAGGTCCGTTCCCGCCAGAGACCTCTGGGGCGGGGGCTGTCAGGTGGCCTTGACACTGCCTCACCTGAGGGGCAGGGGCAGTGGGTTATTGGTTCCTTATCCCCTCTGTCGTTGACTGAGGGCTGTTTCTGGATCATCCTCTCCTGGCTCCCTCACCTGCTCTGCACTGGTAGCCACACGCGGCACTCCTGTGGTCGGCACCCCCTTTCCCGGGGAGGGGCCGGGGCAGGGAGGGGCTCAGGGGCGGGCACTCTGTCCCTGCTCGGTCTGACTCTAGGCCGTGCCCTTGGCCGCTGTGGTAGAGCGTCTGCAAGGCCAACAGTGGGGAAGCTTGAGGGACTACCTTGGAGGTTTGTGTGGCCCCGCACAAGGTCGGCCGATGTTTTCAGTGATGGTCTGGCCTCTGCTCCCGTCTCCCTGCTGAGCTCCCAGTTGATAATGCCAGGGTTGGCCGTCTCCCACGTGCTGCCGTGGCTCTGGGTGGATTCTCTGGGTTGCTGGGAGAATGGTCCTTGCTTGGCAGCTCTGGTATGTTGATCTGTATCTTCATTCACGGGGGGCGGCTCCAGGCACTGAGGCCTGCACACATGATTGCTACCCATGTGCCTTTTCAAACTCTGCTGAGTTTTGCTTTTGACTCCTGGGAACTCCAGTAGCTTCCTGCCACATCCGGAATTGCAGCAGGCACCTTCCCTGCGAGTCCTCAGATCTGGGGCCTGCCTGTCTCTTGTCCTCATCCTACCCCCTGCTGAAGCCACACTGGCTTGCTTCTGTTCCCCAAACGTGCGAAGACATCTGTATTCTAATTCAGAGTCTTTGTACTGGCCGTTCCGTCTTTCTAAAATGATCTTCCCCCAGATACTTGGGTTTTGTTTTGTTTTGTTTTGTTTTTTTAATTTCCAAGCAGGCGATGAAAATCTAGTCTCCCCTGCCTTGGGCAGCTTTTGCTGCCCACTCTCCGGCTGGAAGCTCCACTCGGGCTAAATGCACCTTCCCAGTCTGTCCTAATCGGCACCGTCCTCCTCGTGATCGCCATCATGCTTTGGATCTGTGTGTTTTCTTTTTTTTTCTTTCTTTCTTTTTTTAAAAGATTTTATTTATTTATTTATTAGAGAGGGAGAGAGAGACCGCAGGTGCGGGGAGGGGCAGGGGGAGAAGCAGGCTCTGCACTGAGCAGGGAGCCCGATGTGGGGCTCAATCCCAGGACCCCGGGATCATGACCTGAGCCGAAGGCAGACGCTTAACCAACTGAACCACTCAGGCACCCCAGATCTGTGTGTTTTGTTTGTGTGTGGTGCTTACGCATTCTCCCCACGTGCCCTTGGTGTGTGTTGGTGAACATGGGACTTTCTCCTGGTGCTGCTATGATGAGCATGATAGGTTAGCAAGAAATGAGGTGAAACAAAAAGGAACAACCACTACCAAATCCCTGATACTATGCCAGATGAAGATTAGATCGGATTATTTGCTTAGACTGATGTAAGAAACTTAAAATCTTACTATAAACTGGTTCTGTCTTAAAAAGTTCAGGAATGGTAGCCTTAACGTGGGAACTGTCGAATTCTGCATAATTTGAAACATTAGGAACGGATTGTGAGCTGCTGCTGGCAGAGCTATGAACTATAACAGAGGCTCAAGAAGCCTAGATCTTTCTTCTCCCGACGTGGAGACTAAGGTCCATGATCTAGAATATTGTAGATCCCAGGCAAGCTTATTATGACTGGACCCCAGATGGGGCTTCATGCTATTAAAAAAAAAATAAATTCTTAAGCCAAATAAAAGCTCCCCGATATCAAAGATTTGCTGCTGCAAGAACTATTTGCCAAGAGCCCTGGGTGGCTTTCGCCCTGTTGTGCTGCCCCACGATGGCCTCGGTCCACACCGGGAGATAAGCAGTGTTGGAACAGCCTAGTACATGCTGTGTGGGTGGTCGGTGCTCTCGGTGCCCGTGCCCTGGACTCCTTGTCTGCCTCACCCCGCCCTTGAGGCCCCTGCAGGATGGGTGGGAACGTGGCGTCCACTTCACGTTTAATAATTTATCTACTGATTTTTACTCCACTCTCTAAATGCTGTGGTGCTAAACCTTAAAAGCCCATTAGTGTTGGTCTGAAAGCCACATGCAGCAGTTGCTGGCCAAAATAAATAATACATTCAATTACCGAGCAGGGGAAGGCTACATGGAAATTAAATGAAGATCGTGGAAATGGGCCACTTTTGTCCCTTGCCCTCCCCCTCCCCCCGATTATTAAAACAGTCCTCTCGGGGCGCCTGGGTGGCTCAGTCAGTTAAGCATCTGCCTTTGGCTCAGGTGATGATCCCAGGGTCCTGGGATCGAGCCCCATGTTGGGCTCCCTGCTCAGTGGGTGTTGTCTGCTTCTCCCTCTCCCTCTGTTGCTTCCCATAATGTTCTCCCTCCCTTTCAGATAAATAAAATCTTAAAAGTAATAAGCCAGTCCTCTCCCCCAGATCATCTCGTTTCCCTGATCCAGCCTCAGTTGTATCTTCTTTATCAGGCAGTGGCTTTGCCAGGACTGGGTCCAGCCTGGTATTAAACTCCGTTGAACTCTCAGCGCCTTGTGGGGTGCTGACGAAGGCTTTTTACAGGGGAGGCCCAGTTCTGGTCCTTTGGACGTACTGGTGTAGCATGCGGAGTGGATTGTCGCTGGGCCAGGGTGGGGGTTGTTCCAAGCCAGCCAGCGCCTCCAGCAGTTAGGAGAAATAGAGGACTCTTGCTTCACCTGGAGAAGCCTGTGGACCTTTTCTTTCGGCCATCTCACTAGATAAGTTCTTGATCTTGCTTGCAAGTGGTTCTTTCTAGAAGATTATTACCAGGCCTGAGCCAAGAGTCTTTTGCCCTTTATTTTTGGCTTTGTTCCTTTATCTTTCTGGTTTCTAATCTGAGAAAGGAGGGTGTCGGGAATGGGAGTGTTGTTGAAGTTGGGTCTTAGAAGGGAAACCCATACTTGTCGGGAGGAGTGGGGAGGGGAGAAGGAACCGTTGGTGTTCCAGGCGGGGTACAGAGCTCGAGCAGAGCCACGGGAGCCGTGAAAGCCCATGGTGTGTTCGGCCAACAGCAGGATGTTGGGATGTGTCCCTCATGGATGGTGACGTCCCCCAGTCCTGACTCTGCCATTTACAAACAGGATGCCTCCCTAGATTAAAAGAGAGAACCTACTTAGGGAACTGAGGACTTGGCTCCCCCTGGCACACAGCAGCTGCTCCGTAAATATTAACCCCATCTAATTGTCACTCAAAAGGCAGAAGTACGCCGTGAAGTCGTACGCACAATGACAGCTCTGCGGTTTTGGGGTTCTGAGACAAACATCTCATCTGTAAAACCTCGAGAAATCCACAGGAAGGCTGCTTGTTCTTTTAAAGATTAACCCTGGCGAATTATCCCGCAAAACAAACAAACTAAACAGAACTGCAGTTCCTCCAGAGACGAAATGACAGAGAACACAATTCAAGCAAAATAGTTTTTGTGTGCTCGAGAATTATCTCCCTCCTCCTTTTAAATTTTTACTTTATTTTTTGCAACATCATCCTTTAGAGCTTAGCTCACAAGCCTCATTTTATTATTATTATTTTTTTTAAGATTTTATTTATTTGACAGAGATAGAGCCCTAGTAGGCAGAGCAGCAGGCAGAAGGAGAAAGAGAAGCCGGCTCCCTGCTGAGCAGGGAGCCCAATGCAGGGCTTGATCCCAAGACCCTGGAGTCATGACCTGAGCCGAAGGCAGACACTTAACCGACTGAGCCACCAGGTGCCCCACAGGCCCCTTAAAGAACACCATCCTTGGCCTCTCAATCCCCAAACAAAGAATTAAGTCAGGTTATTTTATAAGATGTGTTATCCTGACACCTGGCACTTGGCCGTCACTGGAATTAACCCCTGTTGTTACTTAACAAGTAAATATGTAAATGATTGTGTTTTTCTCCCCTGCATGAATATCTGTTCAGTAGAATCTTACCTGTCTTGTCCGACATTGTGTCCCTGGCCTAGTGCCTACCACATACCACATGGGTGCTCAAGAAATGTTGAAAGAATGAGTGGTAATCATATGCTAATAATGGTTGATAATTCTTAATAATATCTGTACATATATATAAAATGGTACCAAGCCTTTCCATGGACATAACTCCTAAGAAATCCTGCTGTTCAGAAGCAAGTCCCGTGGTAGGTTTTAAATATTTGGAGCACCTGGGTGGCTCAGTAGGTTAAGCGTCTGCCTTTGGCTCAGGTGGTGATTGAAGGGTCCGGGGATCGAGCCCTGCATTGGGCTTCCTGCTCTGCAGCAAGCCTGCTTCTCCTTCTCCCTCTCCCCCTGCTTCTGTTTCCTCTCTTACTGTCTCTCTCTATCAAATAAATGAATAAAATTTTTAAAAATGAAAATAAATACTTTATTTTCATAGTTTTAGATAAAAGAAAGCAAGTGAGGTTGGAACATACGCCAGGGCGCACAGACCTGTTAAAGGATGCTGGTTCAGACCAGGGGGACCTTGAAGCGCCGAGGAGAGCGGAGGCTGCGGCCTGCTGGTGTGCTCACGGCCGCCGCGGACCAGAGAGGAGGCCGGGACGGTAGTGTGGAGGAGAGGAAGAATTTTTTATCCTCGTCCTGGAGAGTAATGAGTGGCTTGTGATGGAGAAAAATGGCCTCCATCCACTGCATGTCTTGGGGACCGTGCTTAAGGTCGTATTTACCAATTCCTTTGGTAGACCGTCCTCTGAAGGCTATATCCGATGTGACTCTTTTCCCGGACCTTGCGGCCTGTCTGGGATGCGAGACGAAGCACAGTTCACGGGTGGGTGGGGGATGAAGCTCATCGCCCCCTTCCCAACATGCGTGGTCCATCTACCTTAGGGAGTATTAGGGCCTGGGATGGAGGGAACCCACCGAAAAGGGGCAAGGGAGGGTCTCCCCGTAAGTGCATTCAGCTCTTTATGTTAGTAAATGTCTCCGTTCGATTTGCCGCCTCCTGCCAGCGTCTCTTGGCCATTTTTCACACGGGAGTCAGGGTGCCCAGCCTTGTGCCAGAACAGGAGCGCACTTAAGGCGGCTACGTGCTCGCGGGGCAGAGCCCATCGGTTTACGTGTACACGGGGCCACTCGGGATAAATGTGCAAGATGTTCCTAAAGCGGAGAGCCAAAAGAAAAGAAAAAAAACTTCATAAAAGAGGTGGCATTGAAGAGCCTGGAGGGTAAGGGAGGGTGTTCATATGCGGAAATGAGGCATCAGGCATTCTCGGCTGGGACGGCAGCGGGAGCAGAGGCTTGGTGGCCGGAAACACAGTGCACCTGAGAGGAGTGAACAGGAGATCAAGTTAGGAAGGTAGTTTGGGGCCTGACGAGAGACCTGAACCCCCGGCCAAGCAGTCTGTCTCGCTCAGCATGTGGCATCTGCCAGGTGGTTTATGTTCATTTTACAGATGAAGAGACTAAGGCTCCGAAGTGTCACAGGACTGGCCTGGGAGTGTCCCGCTCATAAGTGACCTGACCTGACTTCCCGTGCTCTTCCTACCCCTGGGCTTCCCCGCAGTTAGGTTAGCTCCTGTCACCCGCAGTACAGAGGATGATTTCTGGCCCTGGGTGCCTGTGATTGCTGGAGGCCAGTTACTAGAGATTGAACATTCAATAAGCTTATGGAGAAAACGAAGCAGAATTAAGATGAGAGAGGCTTAATCCTTTCTTGTCAGGGAAATCCAGACCTCATCTCCACAGAGACATGCCCACAGTCTCCCGTGAGACACTGTGGGGATTTTAGAAAAGTGTCTCGATCGTGCATTACCCCAAAGACAGGAGTCAGGTACGTGGGTGGCATACAGGAACTGAGAAGTCATTTCTGTGACCACAGTGGACTTTTCACAATGCCTTGATACTCAGGGAATTGAAAGGGCATTCTGCATAAACCGGAGGGCAAAACCAAGGTTAGATTCAGCTGTCGTTGATAACCAGTAAGCATTTGTGGATAAAGTATTTAATTGTTGCTAGGCACTCATTTTTTTAAAATCTTATTCTGTATACATATTATTGAAACAGTGGCCCCTTAAATCCTCAAACTTAACTGCTGAAGTACAGTTCACTAAAACAGCATTAAATCTTTGCAGATAACTCACCTGTGCATAATAGCTCGGCCATTTGGACCACGAGGCTTTACCCGAAGGCACCCTGCTTGGTCATGATGCACCACGAAGGCTTTACCCGCCCCCCCCCAACTTGGTCACGAGGCACCTTGATTAGAGTGGAGTTCAGCCCGCATAGACTGTGTGGCTTCACTGAGGGGCATCTGTTGCCCATAGTTCTCGAGGCTAGAATTCCAAGATGAGGCTAGAGCACATTCAGTGTCTGGCGAGGACTTCTTGGTTCAGAGACTGCCATCTTCTCACTCTGTGCTCGCGTGTGGAAGGGATGAGAATGTTCTCTGGGGCCACTCTCATGAGGGCACTAATCCCATTCATGAGGGCTCCAGCCCCGTGATCTCATTACTGCCAAGTCCCCGGACCTTCTGATACCATCTTGAGGAGTGGATAGGGTTTCAACATACAAGTTTGAGGGTGTCGGGAGGACATTTTAATATTTTACTATGAAATACAGAGTTTGAGGTGTAGTGGGCTGTGTCTGCCTATCACATTTATACCGTAGTATCCGTTATACTTCTGTTGTCACTCCAAACCTAAACTTACCTAGAGATGGGAAATGTTGAAGATTGGTAAAGTTGTTCAGCAATAGCGCTGAGAGAACTCGCAGAGTGTAGCCAGACTCTTGATTTCATCAAGTATATTCAAGGGGTGGGAGGGAGTCTTTCACCCTCTTGTGACCTTTTGTCCTCTGAGAAATGGTTCTCCATTGTCCAGGAAGGCATGTGATTTCCCTGAGGTCTGTTTGGGAGTGGAGCAAATGCTCCTGAGCTCTTGTTTAGCCCTGGGAGTTTATGACTCCAAAGAATAGTAAAGATTTCCGTTAGCCCTGACCTAGTGCGTTCTTGAAAAAAACCAAACACCGCCTCTGAAGGTGGGTTATCGCTTCTTCACTGACTCTCACGGTTCACCTCTTGAGTCCTGTTCTGTATTGACAACGCCAGGGACACAAGGATGACCTTCCTCTGAGATGTGACAGTTCCAGCCTGAGTTTATGTTCTCTTGTACGGAGGGTGATTGGGGGTCTTGTCCTGTTTCCCATCGAAAAACAGACAACCTGGACATTATTTTAAATCGTTAACATCTTTATTTAAAAAAATAAAATGTATCTCATGCTCATTTGAAGAAATTCCCACAAAGAAATGTACAATTTAACGTAAAAAGCCTCAAAAGAGAAGTCACCAGTAATGTGCTCTGTTTCCTCCCTTGTGAAAAATAGCCATTGTTAACAATTTGGATAGTTGTCTTAACCTTTTTCTTCTGTATATACATTTAGAAATATTTGTTCTCATGCTCTCTCAACCACTCTCCTTCCCTCCCCATCTATCTGTATTCTTATATATACGAGCAGTCCCGGCCCCCTAAGAATGGAATGTGTCTTCCACAATATTTTTCACTTGGTTTTTTCACTTACCAGTAAATCTTGGTCTTTCTCCTGGTGCCCCTTCCCATGTCCATACAGATATATCCACCTCATTGTTTGTCATGGCTGTTCAGTGTTTTAGTTCATTTCCTTTTCTTTTTGGAAGTGCTATAAATTATTTCCCCAACCCCTCCCTCCATTTTTTTCCTATTGAAAAACATTTGTACTCTTTCCAGTTTTTTGGGGTTTTTGTTTTGCTTTGTTTTGTTTTTTGTTTTTTTTGCTCTTGCCAACAATGAGCAACCAGCATCTTCATTCTGAGCCATTTTGAAGCTTTCCAGTAGTTGCCCAACTGAGGGCTCTTTTAGTCTCTGGGAATGTCAAACGCTGTTGTTGAGAGTCACGGACAGAGCCTTGGTGCACATAATAGAGAGCTGGGGGCTGTTCAGGCGAGCATGCCTGTGGGGGCCACTAGCCCTTGGGCTGTCTTCCAGAGCTGGAAGAGGCTTCAGAGCACACAGTGAGACCTTCTAAAGCCGTGAGAAGAATCTGTGCAAGGGGAGCTGTCTAGAGAACTTGAATCCTGAATCAGGTCATGGAGCAACGAATCAGTGAGAAGCCTTCCTGGTGCATGCGCTGGGGGGCCAGAGCAGCTCCCTGAGCCTCCAGTAGGAGTGGGCTCCCCTTGCTGCCTCGTTTATGCACCTGAGGAGGGTACACGTCCCTAGTAGCAGGCGTCCCTAGTAGCGGGCGGGCTAGAGCCCACAGCAGTGGGGGCCCTGCCTCTGGTAGAGAAGGAAAGGGGAATACTTCAGATGCCCCTTGGGCCATCTGCCTATTTATCTCCTTGCCTCCCTTTCTGTTTTGATCGTTCCTGTGATTGAAAATGTCACAACAAACTTGTTTGGCCTTTGTGTGCTCAAGAAAAGTTATTTTTAGAAATTTAAATGAAAATTCCCAAATGGGAACTTAGCAGGAAGGGAAAGATCCTAGTTGCCTTCACCCTTCGCTACCACTCCTATATCATGCTTACTTTGGCGTTATATTGCCTCACTTTTTTTATGCATCTCTATAAGCTCTTTTTTTTTTCTTATGAAGACAGAATCCTGCCATCTCGATACACAATCCTGTGTATCTCGTTTTATGCTTAACATACCATAGACGTCCTTCTACATCCCATCACACAGATGTAACTTGTTCTCCTTATTGGCTGCATCATTTCCACGTTAGGACAGTGCAGCCATTTTAACTGCTTGTTGGGTTGTTCGGCCAGCTGAGCTTGGAGCTGATACAAAGATACCTCTGTCCTCCCTAGAGAGCAGCTGTTTCATTCGTAGCCGCTCATAGCCAGGCGCCGCTCACCTAGTGTCTTCAACGAAGCCCTCATTTGAGCTTCTGCTCACATCTCACCTTCTCCCACAGTTCGCGAGTGGCATGCATATTCTGTTGCCCATTCTGCCCTTCTGGTGGCTTTATGTTTTGGTGTGTTGGACTTCTCCGTGGGCTTGCAGAGCCTCTGGAATGTGCGCCGTTGGTGTTCTGCAGACCCTTTGAAACTGCCCAGACTGGGAAACAGGAGAGCCTGAAATCTCACAAAATCACCAGAATTCTGTGATAATTGTTTTAACAAGCTTCCAGCTTCCCTGAGGGAAGAGACAAGGTAGCCTGTTCGGGCCGAGCTTCCTCACTGCTGATGAGTTGTGTCTCCTTCTGGCCGAGTGTCTCCAAGTGAAGCCTTTCAGAGTGTACCACTCATGACAGACAAATCCTATTCTGCATGTATCTGAACAACTTAGAACAATCTCTCTCAAACCACTTGGATTCCAAAACTCACTGGAGAAGCTTGTTTAAAGAAATAAATGGACCGGGGCGGCTGGGTGGCTCAGTTGTTAGGTGTCTGCCTTTGGCCCAGGTCGTGGTCCCAGGGTCCTGGGATCGAGCCCCACATCGGCAGGAAAGCCCACTTCTGCCTCTCCCACTCCCCCTGCTTGTGTGCCCTCTCTCTGTCTGTCAAATAAACAAAATCTTTAAAAAAAAAGAAACAAATGGACCAAGTGATGAAAATGGTAAATTTTAGGTCATATGTATTTTGCACCCCCCTCACACACAAATTGGAAGAAAAAAACCAAATGGACCACATTTCACTTAATAGCTATAAAAAAAAGATGAAGTATACTTTATGTGCAGTAATGGAAGGTGTTTTTTTCAAGATTTTATTAGAGGAGGAGGAGGGGGAGAGGGACAAGCGTACTCCGCATTGAGCGTGGAACCTCATGTTGGGACACGATCCCTACAACCCTGAGATCATGACCAGAGTGGAAATCAACGGACTGAGCCACGGGCCCCAGTGCTGAAATCATCTTCAAGATCTGTTAAGTGTGGGGGTGAAAGGAATTGTAAAATGGTATCAAGCAGATAATATGCTTTACCTCAGGGTAGGGTAACTGGATGGCAAGGGATGAAAGTGTGGAGGAGTGTGGCCTTTGGAATCTTGAATCCTATAGCTCTGTTACCTATTCAAGCTTTTATTTAGATTTCCAAGTTTCTATTTTGGATGGTGTAGTTCAGTACATTTAAGGTGGCCCCTGGGAATTCATATAAATTCATATAAATGACAACTTAGTGAGATCTGATTGATCAATGTATCATAAAATCTGTCCTTCTACTAAGTGTGCAATTCAGTGGGCTTTAGTGTATTCCCAGGGTTGTGCATCTGTCGCCGCTAATTCCAGAACATTTCATCACACCAAGAGGAAACCATCCATTAAGCAGTCTTCCAAGCCCAGGCAGGTTCCAATCCACTGTCTGTTTCTGGGTTTGCCTCTTCTTACTATTTCATAAAAATACAGTCTTACAATACAGGTCTTTTGGGATCGATGCCTTCCATTTCGCACCTCTGTTTTGAGGTCCGTCTGTACCAGAGCCCGCATGTATGCGAACGAAGCAGCCACGGACAGTCGAGGGAACCGCACGTCCTGCACAGTGACTGCCGTGAAGCCATCCCATTGGCGATATGGAGCCTGGGAACCTGAATTTTTTGGAAGGCTGTCTGATGATTCTTGTGACACAGGAGTTTTGGGAAACTGGCTCTGAGAGGAGCGCAGTCCCTCTTTATTGCGAGCAGGGATGCTGGCCTGCCGTGCTGAAGGACACGCAGAACGCCAGTCCGCAGAGGAGTCGGCACCCAAAGAAGGGTCTCCAGCAGAACCGATGCTGGGGTGGGGCCGGCTTGGCCTCAGAGGTGGTTTTGGTTTTCTTTCTTTCTTTTCTTTCTCTCTTTTCTTTCTTTTCTTTCTCTTCTTTCCTTTTCTTTCTTTTCTTTCTTTTCTTTCCTTTCCTTTCTTTCCCTTTTCTTTTCTGTTCTCTCTCTCTCTCTCTCTCTCTCTCTCTTTCTTTTTCTCTATCTCTCTCTCTTTGTGGAAAAGAATCCTGGTTGTTCCATGAAACTGCAGAGGATTCAGGTAGAAAAAATATAGCATAGGGAAGCTGGTACATACACCTGTTTTTTCCTTTCTCCAGTGAAACAGTAATAATAGTCTTGGTGAATGGGAATCTGATTTCACCTTTTTCTTTAGGTCTTGGAAACAAAACTAGGGGCACCTAGGTGGCTTAGTCACTTAAGTATCCACATCTTGAGTTCGGCTCAGGTTCTGAGATGGAGTTCTGCATCTGGCTCTGCACTCACCTGGGGGTCTGCTGAATGCGTGTGCATGCTCTTGCTCGCTTGCTCTCTGTTCCTCTTTCTTTCCCTCCCTCTCTCTCCCCTTCTGCACCCTCCACTGCACTCCTCCCCCCTGCTGGCACATACTCTCTCTCTAAAATAAATAGATAAATCTTAAAAAAAAAAAAAAAAAACCCAAAACATATCTAGCTCATTTTATCTTGGATTGTGTTCTGGGGCTTTTTATATGTGGAGTAAGTCTTCTGAGGATAGAAATAAAAATCTGCTTTGGGACCCTCTGGAACATTGCCTGTCCAACCCCTAGATAACTGTTTATTTTAGCTCTCTCCTTTGGAATGGGAACTGAGTGGGGCATTTGTGAGCAACAGAGCGCCGGGCACAAAGGCTGCTCCCTCTTTAATGAAGCATAATCATGGGCACTTTTCTCGGGGCCACTTGATAACAAACACATAAATAGAATAAAGAAATGGTCTTTCAAGTTGTCCTGAGCAGAATTTTCATTTCCGCTGAGAGAGGCTCTTCACTTTATTCATTACACCAGAAAGCAGTTCCTCTAGAGCCATGGGGACAGAGAGCTTTTCCCACAGAAGGAAGACAGCTGGACCCAGTGGGGTTCAGGCCTGCCTGGGCTTAAAGGGGGTAATGTCAGTGGTGGATTCAGCTCTGTTTCTTTTTCATGCAGTGTGGTTACATATCAGCATCATGAAATGTATCACTGGAAGCATTTTTCAGCATGCATTTCACTGGCTTTAGGTACACTGACCATGCTGCGCAGCCCTCAACCCTGTCCATTTCCAGAACGTTTTCATCATCCCAAACTGAGTGAAAAGCATATCCATGAAACAGTGACTATTCCCTTCTCCCCATTCTGCTTTTCTGCTCTATGAAATCGACTCCTCTGCCTCATGAAGGTGAAATCCTACGAATTTGTCCTCTTGTCTGATCTGTTTCATTTAGCATGATGTTTGCAGGGTGCGTGCATGTGAGAGCACGTGTTAGAATTTCCTTCCTTTTCAGGCTGAGTGCATTCCACTCTGTGTATGTTCCACATTTTGCTTCTCTGTTCATCTGTACTTGGACACGAGGGTTGTTGCCGCTCTTTGGCCCTTGGGACTAGTGCTTCTGTGAATACTCTTGTACACATACCTGTTTGAGTCCCTGCTTTCATTTCTTTGGAGGCACTCTAGGTCAGCTGGTAAGTCTGTGCTTCTCTTACTGAGGGGCCCCCAAACCATTTCCCACAGCAGCTGTGCCGTGTCACGCTCCCACCCGCGGTGCACCAGCATTCCAGTTTTCCCACGTCTTGGCAACGCTTGTTAGTCACTGAGTTTCAGTGGTGTCCATCCTGATCTTATCTCCCAGGGGTGAAATCTCACTGTGGTTTTGATTTGCATGTTTCTAATGATTATTATTTTAAAAAATTTTTATTTATTTATATGATAGACAGCGAGAGACAACACAAGCAGGGGGAGTGGGAGAGGGAGAAGCAGACTTCCCATTGAGCAGGGAGCCCGATGTGGGGCTCGATCCCGGGAGTCTTGGATCATAACCTGAGCCAAAGGCAGACGCTTCACCAACTAAGCCACCCAAGAGCCCCTCTAATGATTATTGACATTGGGCATCTGTTCATGTGCTTGTTGACCCATTTGTGTGTTTTCTTTGGAGAAATGCCTATTTGGTTCCTTTGCCCCTTGTTAATCAGATTACCTGTTTTGCTCTTGCTGGAGAATGTCTTCATATTTTCTAGATATACACCCCTTATCAAATCTGTGATTTGCAGGTAGATATATATATATATATCTACCTACATATACACACATGTTTAATGCCGATTTGATTGTATTGCTTAGAGTGGGTGATGGACTTGACCAACCCTGGGCTACTTTAACCCGGCCACTCACTTTTTGAGCCTGTTTCCTGATGTGAGACGTGGGCATGGAAAACATTGTGTCTTCCGTGTAGGACCGCCGAGGACTAGGAATACAGGGGTCTCCATGGTTCCTTCGAACGCAGCCTTTTACCCCGTCTGTAGCCTGAGACAGGAGACCATGTAGTCTGTGCCTCAGCCTGAGTCGGAGCCAGTTTCAGGTGTCTTTTCCCAGAGGCCCTGTATCTCTGTCCCTCTGTCCCGCAAGATCGGGGTGGGCTGCCTCATGTGTCCCCCCCACCCACAGACCAAAGGACACAACAGCCTCTAAGTAAGTAGGTGTTAAGTCATGTAATCACATTCGTCTCACACTGATGTCAGCTCTCCTCCCCTCTTCTCTGTGCTCACAGCAGGGCTTGGTGAATGTGGTAGGGCTGTGAGTCCAGTTTGGGACAGGCAGCTTGGGAAGGAAGTTTCTGGAAAGCTCTGAGAGAGTGGTTTTTGTTGTCTTTTTTTTTTTTTTTTTTTGCTTTGAAGAAGGAAGAGAACCCCCCCTCCCCCAGCTGCAGACGCAGACTCTTCTCATTAAGCGCAGGCCTTTGTTCCCTGCAGGCAAGCGTTTGTGTTGCGCGTGCCCCTCTGCGGTGCTGCGTGCGGTTCCGGCAGGAGGTCAGGATGCTGTGCCAGTGCCCTGTCCTCTCCGCATCACTGGAAGGCCTTTCACAGTGGAAGTGTATTTATTTGGACCATGCAAACGTTTGATCTTGTTGGGTAGTTTAAGATTTCACTTGTCAGGTCGTGTTTTGTCTCTTTTGACCTTGAGGCTTTTTCTCATGGTGAATGCTTTGGCAGTTCTAGAAAGAGCTCTTTCTGTCTCCCTCAGCCCCCACCTCCAGTCCTTCCTCCTCTCCCCATTTATTCCTTCCTGTCTCCGCCTTCCTATTGCTGCCTTTCTCCCAGCTTCTCCTCTTTGCATCCCCCTCTTCCTCTTCCTCTCCCCTTGGCTTGCTTTCTCTCACCCTTTGAGGTTTTCTTGTTTTACAGAATACTAAATATTTTTTTTAAATGTCTTCATCTCCCAAGTGATTCTCTGGAATGATTCATCTCGTCAGAAGTGTCTGAAGCTGTGTGCACATGCCTCTGTGTGTGTGTGTGTGCGCGCGTGTGCATGTGCACGGGTGGATTCCTTCAGATGTTTCCGTTATTTCTTTAACAAATCCAGCGTGTGCTAGGGTAGACACAGACCGGAGTTTGTGCCCTGCTCTGCCTCCAGGATGGGCACCTCAGTGTACCCAGGACACTGATGTAGGACCAGGCACTTGTCCTTCCACACTTCGGTTCCCGTCTGTGACACAGGTCCTGTGGCTGCGCTTCTGCACGCCGGGCACGGGAGGGTTCTGGGAACCAGTCCAGATGAGTTTATAAAGATGAGACCGGGGAGGGAGACAAACCGTAAGAGACTCTTAATCTCAGGAAACAAACTGAGGGTTGCTGGGGAGTGGCGGGGGGAGGGATAGGGTGACGGGGTTATAGAAAAAATAAAAATAAAATCTAAAAAAAGCCAGTTTGTAGTTCTCTGAGCTGGTTGCTCAGTGAGGAAAGGAAGAAGGTGGGGGATGGGAGGCACAACAGCAATGCCCTCTCAGCTGAATGTTCTACAAGTCACTTAAGGTCGCAGAAACCCTCTTGTAGGACCTGCCCACTGTATGGGCCTCGGCGTGACCTGACTTCCACAGAACTCAGGACAGGCCTGCAGGCCCAGTGAAGAGGAAAACAGAACCTGAATTTTTGAGAGTTCTCATCCACGGACTCTTCTGTCTCGCAGCTGATGCCTTTTTCAAAGCCGCTATAAGCCTCATTCCAGAAGTTCCAAAGATGATTAATATCGATGGAAAGATGCGACCGTCGGAATCATTCCTTCTGGAATTTCTCTGCAATTTCTTTTCTACGTTATTAATAGTTCCGGTATGTATGTTCGCCAGAAGCACTATGGGTGATGCCCTTTGATCTGGTTTATATACATTCTTAGCCCTAAAAGTGCGGGGACCTCCTGTCTGGATCTGTGTGTTGGTTTTCTAGTCAGGTGTTTAAATTATTTAGTGTATCTTCCTTTTTTCTTTTTTGAACTATTATTTTTTAAGTAATCTCTTCCCCCAGTGCAGGGTTGAAACTCATGATCCCAAGATTCCGCATGCTTTGTTGACTAAGCCAGCCAGGTGCCCTGAAATTACTCAGTGTGTTTTCCATTCATTTTGTGTCTTGGGTGATAGTTGAGGTTCTCCATATGGTCAGGGGGTTGCCACTTAGTGGTTAAGGGCTCAGGTCTTGGGACCGAGATGCCTAAGGTGGAATTTCGGCTCCCCCTCCCTCCTGCTCTGCAGGCTCGGATAGTTGAGTCACATGATGGGGCTTCTCATCTATAAAATGGGAGTCAATAACATTGTCTCTGGGTTGTTGGAAGGATTAAAGGAGTGAATAGACATCCGTGACGAGAACAGCTGACATACACTCAGCCGTGCACAAGGAGATGGTGACGCTTTTTTGGTGGCAAGTGCTAGAAACCAAAACAAGGTAGCTGAGGTCCAAGGGGACATGCAGGCTTGAGCTAGCAGGGATCAAGGCTGCTCTCCAGACCCAGAGCCAGGCCCCAACTCGGGGTCTTCCTACTCCCCGAGCGTCTGGCAGGGGCAACCATGAATTTTGATGAGAAAAAAAAAAAAATTCTAATTTTTATAAATCTCAGTGAATAAACTTAGCCCTTTGCTCCATTGTGAGTTCACATCACATTTTAGGTGTGACATATATCAGAAGATGGCAAATTAAACATAT
Source organism: Spilogale gracilis (assembly GCA_004023965.1). Classification (NCBI taxonomy): domain Eukaryota; kingdom Metazoa; phylum Chordata; class Mammalia; order Carnivora; family Mephitidae; genus Spilogale; species Spilogale gracilis. The sequence goes on along the minus strand of PITA01015174.1, from coordinate 23,820 downwards.
TTACCAAGAAGTAATAGAACACGATATGACAAGTGTATTTTTTCATAATTGTTTTCTTTTGTAGTCTTATGTGTTTTATTTTCTGTGTTAAAAATTGTATTCTAAAAAAAAAAAATTGTATTCTGAGGATCCCATAGCCTTCGCCAGGCACAAAACAAGATTGTCTCCTGGTACAGCCAAGTATGTGTCGGAATCAGGAATCCTTGTTAAAATAGAGATTCTTGGGACCCCGTTCCAGAGCGGCTCACTCAAGAGGTTGGGGTTGGCCCTTGAGTCAGCATTTTTGAAAGCCCCCTGAGTAAGTCAGGGGTGGATGGTCCTAGGACCACATTTTGACAGGAAGTAACTCTGATGTTACGGGTACAGGGCTCCTTTCTGGGGTGATGCAAATGTTCTAAAATTGATTGTGGTGACGGTTGCACATGTCTTTGAACATGCTCACCATCACTGAAGTGCGCATCCCGAGTGAGGGAACTGTCCAGCATGCGAATGGTCTCTCGGGGGAGCTGAGGAGACCAAAAAATGACTCAGTTTCCAGGTGTCCCAGTTGAGATCCCAAGTTGTCCAGAGAGAGGATGGCGTGGCCAGGAGGCAGAGCTCAATGCTTGACTCCATTGTTTTCAGGTCACTTTCTTAGCCCTTTAAATAATCAGTTTCTCTTTTTTGGATAGTCTAGTTGTCAAGTGAGGGGACCAAGAAGAGACGGAGATTCTAAGGAGCCAGCTGGTTTATGTTCACTGGTTAATCTCCATCTGCACATGGAGTTTTCTTCATGTTAAAAATCGCTGGAGCCTTGACGAAAGCAGCCTTGTGCCTGGAGTCAGACTCTTGAGGGCAGCCTGACCCGGGGACTCAGCGGCATCGTGGCTTTGGGAGGGTTGTCAAACTCTGCGGAGCCTCGGTTGTCACCTTTCTAAAATGTCATCAGAACACCCACCCGGCAGGGCTGTGTAAGGTTGAATGAAACAACCTTACATTGTTTGGATTCCACCCCCTGTATGTACTTCCTGGAAGTACCCAGAAGCCTGTCCCTGGGCTGCACACTGGTGACCAGTGGGTGGAAGCCAGCCCGCAGACAGGCTTTTTTGGCCACGTGATGATGGAAAACATTTGGAATGAATTACCCACATTTAAAAATTGGTAGATTACAGAAAAACCCAGATTTTCAGCTCCTCTTGAAAAATCAGATCCTGCCATGTGGGGCCCACATTCTCCGACCTGGCCAATTGGCCACAGCTTAGTAGCAGCCTCCCCATTTTGGGGGGCTGGGGGCGGGCATGTGCCCTCTCTGCAGTTTTCGTGGGCACCTCTGGACCCATTGAACCCATTTCTGTTGCCTCCTTGGCCTCTTAGGCGTTCGTGGAAATGGTCTCAGCAGATTTTTTGGTTCCCTGTCTCGGCGTGCAGACTTCTCCTGGGGTTTAGTAAAGATGATGAGATGAAGACTAGCCCCAATGCGCTGCTCGCCCAGTGCCCTGTGCTGTGAAGTCCTTCATCATCATTCATGGTCTAGGACTCCGCCCCCATGCCCTGTGAGGGAGGAGTCACTGTGTCTTTCCCACTTAGGGCACACCCCAGAGTTGGGGAGCCCTGCAGATTGCCCAGGGCCACACAGCTGGCAAGCGGCAGAATCGGGGTTTGAACCCAGGTCTGTGCTGCTGCTGAGCTGGTCCTGTACCCTCTGAGCCTGAAACGTTTACAGCACATGTGGTATGCTTCAGGTGGAGCCTGAGCAGCCATCTGTCCCTCCCGTGGGACACCACTAACTGCGGGCGGGCTTTGAGGTGCCCGTCGTTCAGGCTGAACGGCCAAGGCTGAGTGCTGTGTGGGCTCCCAGGCCTGGGGATGTCTGTGTGAGGAGGGTTAGCGTAGAGACAGCGCCCATCTCCCACTTCAACCTGGTTTACATCATATCCTTTCATGTCACAGCTCTTAGTGTTTAACTTTTTTCATCTAATTTTATTGTTGAAAAGACATTTGAACTGACACCCACCTACCCCTGGATGCGTATGTAAGCGTATGATCCGGTGTCACTGACGGCAGGCTCGGTGTTGCACAGAGATCTCTGGAGGATGTCCGGCCGGCCTATTGGAAGCCCACTGATGAGTGATGCCCGTTTCCTCCTCCCCCAGCCCCTGGCAGCCACCATCCCTCCCTTTGGTCCTGGCTTAGATGGCTTGATGTAAGCAGAATCATGCAGTATTTGTCTTTCTGTGGTTGGCTTATTTCCCTCGGCTTAGGAACCTCCACAGTTCATCCATGTTGGCATATTTTACATTTCCTTCCTTTTTAAGGCTGAATACTAATCCGTTGTATGTCACGTTTTCCTCATCCGTCCAACGATGGGCATTTAGGTTCCGTCCATGTCTTGGCTACTGCAGTGAGCATGGGAATGCTAGTGTCTCTTTGACATCCTGATTTCAGGATAAATCTGTAATCCCTGGATAAATACCCAGAGGCACTATTGCTGGACCCTAGGGAAGCTCTGTTCTTAATTTTTGAAGGAACCTCCGTACTGTTTTCCACAGTGGCTGCACCAGTTTGCATCCCTCCCAGCTGTGTACGAAGCTTTTAGAAGGCCTTAATTCATTTTATTTGTTGAGGGGGAAAAAAATTGAAGTCATTTTGGACGACATAAGCTGCCTGGCCCCCTTTACTGATACGTGTAAATGCAGAAATCAGCATCTCTCCGGGCCAGCCCTGTCTGCCGCAAGCAGTACCAGCTTGGGAGCGTTCTGTTCCGGGGTTCGCCGTGGGCAGCCTCTTGCTGGGCTGCAGAGAGATTTCTCTGTGTAACTGAACTAATGCATTTCTCTTGCATTTGGTAGGACACGTAGACTTCATTGAACAGATTGTATTAGAGGCCTATTTGTAATTCAGTTGACATTTATAGGCAACTTTCTCTACTCCTCATTCTTGTGAAGCGGGCCAGCCGTAAGCATGACACAGTGTCCCAGTGCTGAGCTTCGTTCATCCCGCCTAGTCCATAAATCTGTGCTGATTTGGGAACTCAGGAGTGAACCAGAAAAGGGCGTCCTCCACTCAGGAAGACAGACTACTGAGCAAATAAAGATGTACTTAAAACTAAAATTGTATAAAGTTCCACAAAGAAATACAGGGACTTCTGAGAGCTCAGATTGGAAGGAAAAAGTGGGTCAGGGAAGTTTCCCCAAAAAATGCCGCTAGAGCTGAGATCCACAGGAAGACTGGTCATGAAGGGCTGTGGGGGACAGGAGAGGGCATTCTGGGCAGAGGGGGTAGCATGGGCAAAGGGCTCCAGGTGGGAAGGCACACCCTACACTGGAGGCACCTGAGGAGAGCCTCGGTGCCGGTGAGACAGACAGACGGCTTGGCTCCTCAGGCCCACGTAGCTCTACAGACAGTGAGCTGCTTCCTGACAGCCTCGCATCCCGGTGCCGATCTGTCCTCTGCCCTCCTGTCCTGCTCCTCCCAGCGCCACACCCCATCCCATCCCATGTTCTGGCTCCTTTTCTAAAGGACTTTTACTATTTATCATCAACACTTTACCCCTGACAGCCAGCCAGCAGTTCACAAATACTCCAAACAAGCCTGTCACTATCCTTGTTTCCCAGAAGCAGACCCTGGCACAGAGAGGGGCAGTGACTTACCCAGGGTCACCAGCTGGTCAATGGCCAAGACCAAAGTCAAAGCTAGGATGTCTATGCTCAGTGCGTCTTTGCCGCCTCTCATCTTGCGCTCCTGGAAAATTAGTCATCTGTAGGGTATGCCTTCCTCCGCCAAGGAATGACATTTAGTGGAGGGATTCCTGCAGACGAACCAGGGACCCACAGGGATATTGTGAACAGTGGAAACCAGGTCCCCTGTCTGTGCAGCCAAGGGAGAGGGTTGAGTCCCTCCCAGGTGCCCCTTGGAAGCTGTCTCATTAGCACAGGTTTGCCCTGTCAGGGAGGCAGCCTCGGCAAGGACACCGGGGGGGGGGGGGGGGGGGCTTAACTCCAAACCTTTATGTCTCTGTAACCCCTTCTTCCACCTCGCTGGAGGTGTGCTGAACGGGCTTGCACTATACTTACGACAATCGTGTTGAAATTGTTACTGGAACGTTCAGATTATTGTTTCTTTCCAAGGCAGATCCTAAGTAAAAAATATTTTGGAACATCCACATAGCAGAACAAAATAGCCCAGTTAGAAACGGCTGTTAGCAAAGAAAGGCAGTAGTAAGTCGCCAGCTGAGCGCCACTGTAAATGGAAGGCAGACCCCAGCATGGGCAGTTTGGTCACTGTAGCGTGAGGCATTCAGACTTGAGGGCTTCACGCGTCCTCTTTCTTGCCGATGGCCAAGCAGCGGTGTCTGTAGCTGGTAAGCGCTGCACCAAATCTCACACCCCTCCACCCTCCTGACCGTTGGAAGTGTTAGTGCTGTATCTACACCCGTGGGATTCAGTGGTGGTGATCTCCCACCCGTGTTGGTTACAGCATCTCTCGTACTCCATGCCGGGATTCAGACTGGCTGGCTTACGCGTGTGGCTTCCCCTAGGTGGCTGGCTCCATTGCGTCCGAGAGAGGCAAGGTTAAGTGTTCACGGTTCAGAATCTGCTCAGGAGCCAGACTTCCAGAGCTCGAGCCCTGGTTCCTCTGTGGACCAGCCGTGTGACACGGGGCCCGTTCACCCCCTGCAGCTCACCTGCCATCTGTGAAATTAGGGGCTGGTCCTAGTAGCATCCTTCTGGAACGCAGAAGAGCTACCGTAGTGACCATAAAAGTTAGCGATCGTCACTCGCCTCCAAAGCCACTTAGCGCCTGGCCCGGAGATGCTGCAGCGCCGTTTCCGAGTGCTCGCCCTCTGGGCAGCCCTGCCTGTGAACAGGCAGTACGACCGACCGCTGAAGCTACCTGCCCTCCCGGGGCTTACAGGCCAGGATGAATGAGACAGAAACGGACCCCAAGAGAGATCGTCAGGCAGTTCCTCAAAGGAGGAAATAAATCACTTCAGAACTGCTGTTGAAAAAAATAGGAATGATATGTGATGGAGCCTGGGGGAGGGCGCTGGAGTCCGCATGTAAGATGGGATCTAGAGACCGTCCAGGAGCTGGTCTGGCCAGTCCCTGCTGATGAGGATTTCAGTCTAAGGGAACAGTAGAGTCCAGACCTGGGCACACGAGCGCCCTCTGCCCTTCCATCGAGATCCGTGTGGGAGACTGGCCCCTGGGGACTGCGTCACTGGGCTTGCTTCCTTCCGCTCTCCTACTCGTGCCACTGGGGGCAGGGAGCGACTACAGATGGGAAAGCAGGAGCGGAACAAGTGTGGGGTATTTATCCCCTTACTCACTAGGCCGTGATTTGGGTCCCAGAAGCCTTAACGGTGTGGCCACCAGGTCAGCAGGGTGATGGTGGCAGGGCCTGGACACTCACCTCTGCCTAGAGGTCCGGGGGCTGTGTTCAGGAGGAGAGACCCAGAATCACAGGTAGCCTGTCAGAAGGGAAGCCAGCTGCCGGCTTTGTGGCGTCCGGGACCCTCTTTTGGTTCATTTCAGCATCTGAGAAACACCATTCTCAACTCTGAGTGTCTCTTGGGTTTTCCTCTCCCAAGAGAATGTCCTGAATTTAGCTGTTAATGTCACTGAACCCCCTAAAGAGCAATGCTATATTTAAAGCTGGTGCCTTTGGTGGTGACAGTGATCATGGGGGGTGGGGGAGAGCTTACCCAGAGTAGGTGGCTTCCACTGTTCCATCTGCTCCAAGACCCGCAATCTGGCTTTTGTAGTCGGGGAAGCAGGGCTTTGTGCTGACGCACACATGGGAGAACAAGACTGTAATTTTGGAAACAGGCCATTAAGCTGACAGGTAACTTTGCCTCCTCGTTCCTTGGACTGGGGGGGGGGGGAGCGAGGGGCTCTCAAGGCTTGTCTCCGCAGACCGGAGCATGCTGATCAGTGGGGTTAACAACAGACTGTCCTCGGTGTTATTGAAGCAGGCTCGTGAATGGGCTCCCCTCCGTGAAGGTGTGTGATTCCTCCGTAGCTGCGAACAGGAGGGACCTGGGCTTCGGTCTTCATGGTTTTTGGGTTTTCCCCCCTCCTGCTTCATATCTAGGATTATTTATCCTTTTTTGGTTTTCCACTAGGATCATCCTGAACATGGGGTCCTGTTTCTGGTTCGAGAGCTTCTCAATGTGATCCAGGACTACACCTGGGAGGACAGCGGTGATGATAAAATCCGCATCTACACCTGTGTCCTGCACCTCCTCTCTGCCATGAGCCAGGAGACCTACCTGTACCACATAGACAAAGGTAGGGGGGTGCCCTCCTCCCATACTGCTCTGGGCTTGAAGTTCATGGAAGTCCAGTGAAATTTTTTTTTGTTTTCTTTTACTTAATCTCCTAGTTTTTTTTATCCACCAGGAACTTTTAGTCCGGGGCCTTCCTACATGTGCCCAAATAAGAATTCCCTGAGCAGATTCCTGAGCCCCACCCCACCCCTTCTCAGTTAGGATCCCCAGAAGAGGCCTGAGAATTAGAACAAACATCCAAAATCATTTAGACAGTCACGTTAGGGAAGTACCGTTTTGGCCCTGCACTCTCTGGCGCACCCGGAGTAACCTAGGAAGGGGGGTAAATACATACGTGCCTCAGCTTCAGCCCGGGCCTGGCCCTGACCTGTCTCAGGTGGGACTTTATCCAGTTCTTCACGTGACCCAGTTCAGATGCTCAGAAGGAAGGAGGCGGCCTTGCTCCCCCACGTGCTACCAGCCATCTTGAATTTGCTGCTAGGAGTTTGAAAGCGGAATTCTCGTATCCTGGACACACAGGACAGTCCCAGTTCCAGACCTCTGCCTGCGGAGCCCAAGTATCTACCTGCTTCTCAGACCCTCAGTTCTGGTGATTGGATTCCCAGAAAAAGGGCCCTATTGTTAGAAGTGCTTTGGACAGTAATGACACATTTGAGGGTTTAAGCAACTATCTCTCTACACTTGGAAATTTTAGGAAGCCAATTTTCAGGATGGCCTTCCCCCTCTGACTCTCAGAGGCTTCCTCTAGCTGGAATCTGGGGGCTAATAGTTAAGATGTAACTTGGGGGTGCTGGTTGATGTGGAGGATGACAGCTCCCGAGACTCGAGCTCCTGCTGCATGCCAGGTACCGCACCAGACTCCGCGAAGCCTCCCCCGGAACTCACAGCATTGCAGAGTGTAAGACAGGCGTCTGTGCCCCCACTTTCCCTTCCAGCAAGGGGAGGCTCAGAGAGCCCCTGCTGAGTTTACTCAAGGTCCTGTGGCCAGTTAGTGACAGAAGGGGAATTTACACCCAGAACTGTGTGGGGCATGCATCATGCTGCCTCCTCGATTACAGAATAACAGTGTTTTCATTGAAGTGTAACATGTTATATACATGCGGTCAGCTGTAAAGCTCAGTGACTTATCACACAGTGAGCACACCCTGGTATCGCTCACCCAGATTGTGCCCCCTTCCCGTGAGCACTGCCACTGTCTCTCCACGGTTCACCACCTCTAGCCTCGTGCTTCAGGGTATAGTTCTTACTTTTATGTAAATGAATTGGTTTAGCGTGCATTCTTTGGTGTCTAGCTTCTTCTCACTAATCTGTGAGCTTTGTTTGTGTTGCCTGTAGCTGAAGTTCTTCCTTTTGCATTGTGTCATATTCCATCGCGTGACTGCACCAGAATTCATTCATTCCCTGATGGATGCACATTTGCATGTTGCCACTGGTTCTGGTTGCGGCCGTGAACATTCTTGGACACGTGACATTTCTTTTGGCTGTGCCCGCAGGTGGAGTTGCTGTTCATGGGGCTTGCTTGTGTTCAGCTTTGGTAGATACTGTCTCACAGTTTTTCCAAAATGGTTGTACCAGTTGACACCCCTGCCCGGCATGAGTGGGGGTTACCTTTGTTCCCTCTGTGCAGTCAGTGTTTTTCATTTTGGCTCTTCTGATGAGGTAATTTGCATTTCCGCGATGGCTAATGAGATTTAGCACCTTTTCCTTTATTTGTGGGCATTTTTATTTCCTCTTTTTTGCCAAGTGCGCATTGAGGCCTTGCGACTGTAGAGACTTTGGAGGACCAGGCGCTGACGTGAAAGTGGTTCTGCAAACACAGGCCCAGTCAGAGGGGCAGACAGGCCCTCTCCTGTGTCCTGCCTTCTCCTCCCTCTTCTTCTGGAGAGGATTCATTTAACCCTTTCAACTATACGGCCAAGGCAGACCAGGGGCCAGAGTGCTAAAGGGAGCCTGGCTAGGTTTGGTAGGCTAGAGCCTAGCTTTTAAGATTTCTAGCTTTTACAGAAGAAAACAGAAGGATGGGTGGGGTTTTTTCCCTTTTTTTCTTGGCCCAGCTGTGCTTACTCTGGATGCATAATTGTGACCTGACAATTGTCTTTGTAGGAGAGAGGCCCAGGGAGCCTGAAGGAGGCTTTGCTTTGCCATCCCTTTCTTACCCGAGGCAGCCCTTTAGTGTTGACACAGGTTAGAATTTCTGAAGAACTAGGACCACAATTTTTTTGCATTTACGAAGGATGCCATTGCTACTTTCTTTCTCGATTAATCAGATGGCATTGTGGAATCACCCAGAGCAAGAACCCCAGTGCTTTCCCACAAGCCTGCAAGAGAGTGGAAGGGAAGGTTGCCTGTGGAGTGAATGAATGTCTACTTCAGGTGCAGGTAGCGTGGACCTGGTGGGAAGACCACAGCCCAGGATGCCCCCATGAAGCCACTGTAGCCCCTTGGCTGCTCCACGCCACCTGCCTGGCCCTTGAGACCTTGAGGGTCATGATCCCAGACCCAGACAGATGCAGGGACTCTGGGCTGTTCTTAGTGACCACTTGCCAGGGATGTTATTTATCTCCCTTTGTAAGAGCTGCTCCTAGACTCTCAGGGCCACTGTGCACACTGGTCTGACCACCTTCCTAGATTCGATTTTCAGGTTTCCCCTACCCTCCCTCTGCCACCACCAAGTGTTAGCATGGAAAACTCATCTGCGCTTCCCCTTTTCCATTTTGTTTTGTGAATTTAACCTGTAGAGCTTAGCCTGATCTTGCTAATTCCGGAGTTCTATCCCAAGCCTCGATTTTAGAGTCTCACAACCCCTTGTACCACCCCCGTTCTGACATTCAGTACAAGCTGTCGTGTCTACCTCTTTCCCCACCTGCATCTCCTCGTAGTCTGTGAGCCCTGTGAGGCTGGGACCAAATCAGCCTTGCCCCTGACGGGGTCTCCAGCTCCTAGCCTGGAACGTGGTGCAGAGCAGGCCCTCCTCATCTAGGAGGTGCAGTGTGTGTGTGTGTGTGTGTGTGTGTGCGTGAGCAAGTGAGCAGCTTGCCCTGAACACAGCCCTGGCCCCTCTGGGGAGGAAGCCCTGGGGTGTGTCGGCCATGGGCGGTCTTAGACCTTCCTTCCCTCTTCTCCAATGCTGAGCTCATCAGAAAGAGTAAATTCCAACCTGGAGTCAGCCTGAGAATTCCTGCCAGGAACTATCCCGGTCATCAGCAGTAGATATGAGAAATTCCTTCAGCGGCTGCAGCTCTGCGCCCTGTAGACTCTGGTGGTAGTGAATGGCCAAATCATGCCTTCACCAGAATCACAATCTTTGACGTTCTTCTAAGAGAATAGCTGTCGTCCTCTGGTGGGTAGCATCCAGTTCCATACACGGGTGGTTCAGAATTGGGTTAGAGATCGCCTTTGGACAGAGACGCTGGGGAGCAGTTCCTATTCTTAGGCAATGTGTCTGCAGTCCCCGTACAGCTGCTCCAGCCAGAGACCTCCGTCACGCGTCGTGTGTCCTTATGTGTCGCGGAGCGCGCAGGGACGCTATCCAATGTACTGCTTTCCCGACTTGTCGACGGCCTTGCCGGTTTTCAAAATAAAAGGCAAGAGCAGTTGGTGTTCTTGAAATAGCAGTTAGAAATGTACAGAAGTAATATCTGAAATTACTTTATCAATTAGTTAACTACTGTGTGCTTAGACCCATCCCATTCTCTGGAAGGTTCAAGACTGATAACAGGAAGTCATGAAATTTAATTTTTTTAATTTAAAAAAGTGGTTCTTAAGCAGCTGTAAATTAGGAAATACAGATGTACACATACCTGGGCTCAACTATGGATATTTTTGTCACTTTTTAAAAAAATTAATAGTATCTTGTAATTATGTTATTAATAGTATATTATAATAGTGTATATGTGGTAATAACTATAGATCATATACTTTTATTGTTCTCCAAGTATTTAATACCATAACAGAGCATTTATTTTTTTCATTTTTTTAAAAGACTTAGAGCGTGCATGTGAGGGGAGGGGCAAAGGGAGAGAAATCCTCATGCAGACTCCCCGTTCAGCATGGAGCCCGATGTAGCACTCGATCTCACAACACTGAGGTTACAATCTGAGCCAAAACCAAGAGTCAGACGCTTAACCAACCGAGCCACCATCAAGTGCCCCTGTTGGATTATTTTCGTAAAATAAATACCTTCAAGTTGTTTCCCCAAGTTAAAGATACGGACTTTTTGAACTAAGCCTTTTTTTTTTTTTTTAAAGATTTTATTTATTTGACAGAGAGAAACACAGCCAGAGAGAGAACACAAGCAGGGGGAGCGAGAGAGGGAGAAGCAGGCTTCCCACCGAGCAGGGAGCCCGATGTGGGGCTCGATCCCGGGTCTCCGGGATCATGACCTGAGCCGAAGGCAGTCGCTTAACCAACTGAGCTACCCAGGCGCCCCAAAGATTTTATTTCTTTATTTGAAAGAGAGCGCGAGAGCATGAGAGGGGGAAGGTCAGAGGGAGAAGCAGACTCCCCGCGGAGCTGGGAGCCCGATGTGGGACTCGATCTCGGGACTCCAGGATCATGACCTGAGCCGAAGGCAGTGGCTTCAGTGCCCCTTTTTTACATTTTTTATAAAGATTTGTAACATATACATAGTGATAAGGTTTACCATTTTAACTATTTTTAAATAGTTCATTCAGCTTCAAGTATATTCACAGTTTGGGGCAGCCATTGCCACTGCCGTTTCCAAGATTTTTTCATCATCCCAGCAAAGTCTGTATCCAGCAGACAGTGATTTCCCATTCCCTCCCCTCCCCCAGCCTGCGGTGACTCCACTCTGCCTTCTACAAATCTGCCTCTTCTAGGGCCCTGTAGAAAAGGAATCATGCAGTATTTGTCCTTTTGTGTCTGGCATATTACATAAAGCTTTCAAGATTCATCCATGTTTTAACACATATCAGAATTTCATTTTTTTAAAAAGAATTTTTATTTATTTGACAGAAAAAGAAAGCACAACAGGCAGAGTAGTAGGCAGAGGGAGAAGGAGAAGCAGGCTCCCCACCAAGCACAGAGCCAGATGTGGGGCCCAATCCCAGGGCCCTAGGAACATGACCCAAGCCAAAGGCAGTCTCTTAACTAACTGAGCCACCCAGGCGCCCCACTGAATTCCTTTTTATGATCATATAATATTCCTTTGTATGGCTAGACCACATTTTGCTCACTGCTCTGGTCTGTTCCATCAGTTGACTCCAACGACAGCCTGTATGGGGGAGACTCCAAGTTCCTGGCTGAAAACAACAAGCTGTGTGAGACAGTGATGGCTCAGATCCTGGAGCATCTGAAAACCTTGGCCAAAGATGAGGTAGGTGCCTTCTGCCCGCCTCCCACTGCCGCTCGCTCTGAACACACGAGTTGCCAGGGGGTTGGGCACTGGTCATTCTGGAAAGGAAACTCGTTCATGTGTGCGGTATGTTTGTGAGGACTGGTAACTGAGCGCTCTGTGAGGGCTTCTGTTCCTATACTGTGTGGTCACTGTCTGAAATGCTCGCCTCTCCCACCAGAATGTAAGCTCCGTGGGGGGCTGGGATCTTGCAACATGAGTCTTGGAGACCTATGTTCCCTCACCCCAGGATCCCCCCACCGTGAACAGAGGCTGGCACGTAGCAGGCGCTTCATCAGTCCATGCTGAGTAAGTGGCCTGTGCTTTGCATACTTCTGCGTTTTGCTCATGCCCGTGACCAGCCTGAGGTCCAGGTATTGTGTTTATTCTTACTGAATAGAAAGGAGACTGAGGCTGAGAGAGGCTCCTCCACAGCCCTGGGTTTCCTCTGGTGATAGAACAGCGTCGCCACCCCGATCCCAGGCTGATCCCCCACTGCACCGCCCTCCTCTACCAAGGCCTTTCAGCGTACCTTGTGCGTGCCTATGGTTCCTGTCCCACCACAGGGCGGTTGTGTCTCTAGCCTCTGTTAGACAAGTGTAGTGCTGAGGACTCTCCATTTCTCATTTCACCTAATTCTCCCGGCAGGCCAGTGAGGTGTTCCTCCGTGTTGTCCTCGAGTGGGAGCTCTGAAATGTGGTCGAGGCAGTCTTCCAGCACCCGTGTTCTTAACCACGAATTACATGGATAGGTCAGATGTTGCATCTTTTGTTTTCAGAGCACTCTGTCCATATTCTCCATACAGTTAGATGGTGACTAATTCTAATTTCCATTTAGTGCAGTCCACACACCTACCTGCCTGGTTCTCTTCCCCGGTTATACCAACAGCCACTTCCTTTTTTTTTGCAACTTCAGCCCAAATATGTGGTTGACAGATGGATCCCAGGGGCCCTGGCTCAGGCTTGGCTGAGACGGTTAGTTGCTCAGACCTAGGCTCATCTTTGCACGTGTGTTTGGGCTGATTCCTGTGAAGTCAGGGCCTGTGGGAAGTGGGTGGAGGCTGGCAATGCATTAGGAGTCAGAGCTGCTGCCTGACCTTTCTCTGCATTCTTTGTGGGTTACCTGGTGCTTAAATTTGTTTCTGTCTCCATGTGCTCCCCTGGGTCTCGCTCTTCACTACTCTAAGCTGTCCCTGTTCTCGCCTGCCGTCCTGCTCGATTCTCTTTCCCAAACCTGAGACACATTTTGGACTACCCATTCCCCAGCTTTTCAGCTTTCCCCTTCCTTCCCAAGGCCTCCACCTCTTCCCTTCCCTGGGTTCTCCCATTCCTAGGTGCTGCTCTTGTATCCCCACTCTGTCAAACCCTTTGAAGACAAAGCAAGATCAAACTGGACTGTTTAATTCATACTCATTTCCAGGGCTATATGAAATACCACCATTGTCCTTACCCCCTTGAAAACCACAAGAATATTGTATAGCTGTGGGCGTACACACGTGACGTACGTATGTGTTCTGGATTCACGTTATCCGCAGGAGAGTCAAGCAGGTGCTGGAGAGAGTGGTTTTTTTTCTGATTCCATCCTCCAGTGGCCCCTGCCAAGTTGTATGTTGTGTCATAGCACACTCGGGGCGGGGGGGGAGCATGTGTTGGTGTGTCCCATCAACCTGGGATCTTTCTAGATGCAGAGTTTCAGAACTCTGGGGAAGTTAACATGTGTAGGATGCTTGGCTTTCTGGGGAAAGGGTAGAATCAAAACCCCAGTTTCTTCGGGGAAACTGGTTTATAAACCAGTGACTATCAGAAGAGCCAATTATCCCCCAGCTGAATGGCCTAACTTTTTAAAACATGGGCAAACTTAGGGCTAAAGATCCAGCTTTTCTTTGTCTTTGCATATTGGTAGTTTTGAGGGGAGAGCTCTTTCTACCCTACAGGAGAAATGGAGTCCTTTAGCTTCAGCTCCTCTGCCGTGAAAAATTCTTCTTAGGCACCTTTTCCTTGTTTTTTTTTTTTTTTTTTTTTTTTAAAGATTTTATTTATTTGACAGAGAGAAACACAGCCAGAGAGGGAACACAAGCAGGGGGGTGAGAGAGGGAGAAGCAGGCTTCCCACCGAGCAGGGAGCCCGATGTGGGGCTCGATCCCGGGTCTCCGGGACCATGACCTGAGCCAAAGGCAGTGGCTTAACCAACTGAGCCACCCAGGCGCCCCCTTTTCCTTGTTTTTTAAAGCCACGGGTTCTGGTACCAATTTCTAGCCCAGGGACCTCTTAAACACAGTCCCGCTCTCACAGGTCACACCTAGGAAAAATTTGCCACATGATTTGAAAATACAGTTCTTCACCCTGATGTAAAAGGCTGGGTTTAACCAGAGGTGGCCACTTACTTACAGCATAAATGACCAGAGCCTCGGACAACCCCCAAGCTCACAATAAAAATCAACCTGAGAACTGTATCTGGTAGTTGTGTCCCACTAACCCCGCCCCTAACCGTGCAGTTTCAGTTACCTGAGGCCAGCTACTGCCCAGCAGCAGATTGTCCCCCGTCCTGATGTCTTATCAGGTCAGTAGCAGCCTTCCACATCATCTCATGGAGCAGTTTATCGCTTCCACCACCGTAAGAGTGAGTACAGTACAGTATTTTTGAGAGACCACATTAACTCTGATTATAGTATGGAATTCTCTTCAGTTAATTTCTTACTGTGCCTAATTGATAAACTATCAGACATACATATGTAGAGGAAAACAGTACATAGAAGGTTCAGAACTGTCTGTGGTTTCAGGCATTTACTGGGGGTCTTGGAATGTATTTTTGCAGTTGTGGGGAGACAGTGCTGTGATTGTGTTTAACGGAGGGGGCACTGATTGTAAGAATGACTCTGAAACAGGATTCTGAAAAAACAGCAAAGTTGGAATTCTTCCAAAGAACATTTCAACTCCCATAAATACCAGGGGACATTCAGTGAAAATGTCCTTCCACATATGCACATTTATTAGAAAAATATGGGTGGACCGAGCTCAAATGGAACATACCATCCTTCATTTTAACAATGCGGTGGGAAAGTCAGCCTAGGCAAGCAGGTCACAGCAGGGGCCCTGCAGACAGGATCAGGTCTGGTACCTGGGAAGCAGGGGTCAAATTTCTCTACCAGGTGGAGAGCAAAGCTTCATGCTATTGAAAACCCCCCATTGCTGATGCCAGTCCAGAATAGGTTATTTCTTGGTGCTGGTAGCAGCCATGCTTCCAAAATTTTCTCTAAATCTACGTGAAGGGCCTCGCCAGTTTACCCATGGGCTTAATGAAGTTGTTTGTTTAGGTGTGGTGAAGCCGGGAATCATGCCAGACCTGTGGAGCTTCCTGGAAATGACAATTCTCATAGGAAAAGAATAAAAAGAAGCTCTTTTTTATTTAAAACCTCTGGAGAAGAGGAGGGGGGCTCAAGGTCCTGCTTTGGTTCTTTCATAATGTGTTTGTGGTTTGGGGATCTTTGCATGTTGGCTGGCATGACTTCTCATCTCTCAGATCTGTCTCTAATGATTTCACTTTTAATGACCTGTGCATTTGAAAAACATGTGGATTGGGCTTTTTAGGATAAAATGCTTACTGAGAGGATACAGAATAGAGAAATAGCTAGTTGTTAGCTATTATCTCCCTTGTCTTTTAAAAAGTCTCTCCTACTTCAATGAAATGTAGTTAAAGGACCTCTCTCAGGGGAGACTCTTTTAGTTGTATTTGAAATAGAATTTGTTTTAGCTTTGTCCCATAGATAGAAGCAGAAAACATACCCTCCTGTTGCCCTAGCCATCAGACGAGGGCTAGCTTAAAAGGCAGGCAGCAGGCTGGCCTGGAACCCTGATAATGCTGGTCTCTGCCCAGGCTCCTGGTTGGGTAGATGTACTGCATTGTCTGATCAGATTAATGACCCCAAGCAGGCAGGCGCCAGCCATTTACTCTGTGCCTGGAACACGCCGCTTTTCTCCCAGGCTCACAGGCTGGGGCATTGCACAGCATGACCCTACTCCTTGACGGTCATTTTCAGTCAGCTCTGCTGCTTCTGGGACTGTCACCAGGTCCTTGCGGTTGCCAAGGCTCAACTGGCCCTCCAGTGGAGGTCTCTTCATTGCCACTCAGCCCCTCACCCAACAGTGCTTGAAGCTGCACCTTGATAGTTTTTCTTCCTCCACCAAGAGATTTTAAATTCTCACTTGGCAGAGGATGGCAGGAGGGATTAAGTTGGTTCAGCAGTTAGCAGAGAGTGTTTCTAGAATGATGGATGGACAGATCGATGGTTACAAGGCTGGTTTTGTCCACCTTTAGCAGTTGAGAAAAGCAACTCGTAGCCTCTTCAGAATCTGGATTCTTAATGTGATGCTAACACTGGGTCTATGGGAATATTTATGATGCTAGAGTGGGACATGGGAGGGTGTAGGCACAGGCTTTAGAGTCAGACCACTGGAGCTCAGATCCCTGCTTTGTACTTACTGTGTTTTGTACTTACTAGTTGTGGTCTGTGAGCAAGTCCCCCAAAGCTTTCTGAGCCTTGAGTGTCTCTGCAAAATGGGAGAAGATTGAATTCCTCCTGCAGCCTTTTTTTTTTTTTTTAACTCTATAGCCACAAACTCTATAGCTTATGACATTCATTTATTATATTGGCACTGGCAAGGTTGCACAAGGTCAAAATCAAGGTGTTGACTGACTGGCTGCTTAGGAGGTTGGCAGGTTTGAGTTCTATGCAATTTTAGGACTAAGGTCTTATTTCCCTGCTGGCTATTGGCTAGAGGTTGTTCGCAGTTTCTAGAAGTTGGCTGCATTTCTTGGCTTTTGGCCCCCTTCCTCCATTTGAAAGCCATCAATGGTGGGTCATCTCCTCAGGCTCCAAATCTCTCTGATCTCACCCCTTCTGCCTCCTCTTCTGCTACTGGTCTTTCAGAAATTTCTCTACCTTTTAGGGCTCACGGGATTAGACTAGGCCAATCCAGATAATCCAGCATTCTCTAAGGTCTGTAACTCTAATTACATCCATACAGTCCCCTCACCCCAGCACCCAGTGTAATGCTTGAATAACTAGGGGTTAGGATCTTCGGGAGACAGTGCAAAACACGTGGCTACGTGTGCCTAGCTGGTTAGAAATGTGCTTCCCACGAGGATTTGCTGTGTAGATTAAAATAGATAAGCTGTGTACACCACAGAGCAGAATACCTGGCCCACTTTAAGGGCTCCTTTCTCATCTGCTTTGCTGGACTCACTGATGTTCTGCATTGTGAACCAAGGGCATCCAGTAGGGGCCAAGGTTAGCCACTTTGCAGGGTCCTCATGGACATGTGATAGAATCTGGCTCGCTCGTTAGACCCACCTGTTCACTTGGCCATCCCATGTGCCTGTTTACTTCTCAGAACTTGCACCCTTTCTGCAAGGCCTGTTGTTGAATTCAGGTTTGGTCTATCCTGACATTTTGGTTAGGCTTTCCTTGTTCAGGTACCTCTAATCAGAGGCAAGATTTCGTATTATAGAATAGTTCTTAGGCGCCTGGGTGGCTCAGTGGGTTGAGGCCTCTGCCTTCGGCTCGGGTCATGGTCTCAGGGTCCTAGGATCGAGGCCCACGTTGGGCTTTCTGCTCGGTCGGGGAGCCTGCTTCTTCCTGCCTAGTTGTGATCTCTCTCTGTCAAATAAATACAATCTCTCTCTGAAAAAAAAAAAAAGAAATAGTTCTCATGAAAGCTGGGCCTGGGCTGTTTATTGGAAGCTGTCATTGGTCTTTATTTCTGCCTTAGATAGTGACTATATCTTCACCTGGCTTGAGGATACAGCTGAAAGGAATTTTACTGTAGCCTTTCAGCTTTCATTTGTACTTGCAAGAAAGGCTATCACTTCATTCCATTTCATGAGTAATGCCCATGTGGGAGGCACAGAACTAAGGGCCTTAAGTGCTTCATCTCATTCAGTCCTCACCTACCCTATGAGCTGGCACTGCCTTACTCTCCTCCAGGTGAAGGTGGGACTTGGGAGGTGCAGGAGCTTGCCCTCCAGAAGATCCATGGTGGAGCTGGCATCAATGCTGCGCCCAGCCAGAGCCCCACTGCCAGAGGGTAATCTCTCCTTTCTATTTCAGGCTCTGAAGCGCCAAAGCTCGCTGGGCCTTTCCTTCTTTAATAGCATCTTGGCCCACGGGGACCTGCGCAACAACAGACTCAACCAGCTCTCTGTCAACCTGTGGCACCTGGCCCAGAGGCATGGCTGCGCGGATACCAGGACCATGGTGAGGCACTGGGAAGGCATGGGAGTCCTGGTGAAGGCCATAAACCCCCTGGCCAGACCACAACTGGTCTCAACAAATCCCAATTCCTCTTCCTTTTATTCCTGATAAAATACACAGATATCAAAATACCTATTATTCCTGGTCACCCCAAAATCTGATTTTATAAGGAAAGTATAATCTAAGAAGTTGTACCTAAAGACTTTGCTTTCATTTTTTTTCTTTAAGAATTTTATTTATTTTGGGGGAGAGAGAACAGGGGACAAGCAGGCTCCCAGCTGAGGGGGTTCAATCCCAGGACCCTGCGACCATAACTTGGGCTGAAGGCAGACCCTTAACTGAGCCACCCAGGTGCCCCATACTTTAAAGACTTTGTTGGTTTCTTCTCCTGCTTTAACCTTCAAAAGACTTTAGCTGTAAGAAAGCCTAAGCTCCCACTATGGTTGCTTTGTTGGCGCACTGGTGAACCAGAAAGGATACTCAGCGTTCTTTTTCCTCCTAGGTAAAAACTCTGGAATACATCAAGAAGCGAAGCAAACAGCCAGATATGGGTCATCTGACTGAACTGGCCCTCAGGCTCCCTCTGCAAACAAGGACCTAACTGGGACTGTGAAGCCAAGTCCAGAAAAACCTGCTGTGCTTTTTTTACTTTTCCATATACAAACTTGTTTAAGCTTTGGCCTCTACCCAGATGACTGTGACGGTGATGAAGTAGAACTGTCAGCATTAAAGTCCAATCTTGTTCACAAGAGTAGCAGTGTCTTTGCACAACTGGCCTTCAGATCAGCCTTTATCAACAAACAGAAGAACGCAAGTAACATCTGTCACGTGTGTGTGTGTGTAACTAGAAAAAGTACCTTTTTCTAGACAAGTGTGTCTACTTTTAAAAAGCCGCCGTTACCTAATTTGAAGGCCTCAAGTCTGGAACTGAATGTTGCCTAAACCACCATAGAAGGTTGATAAAAGGTAGATGGTACAATTAACTTTTCTATCAAAAGCAGCTCTTGATAGGACTTGTAATCTATAGCGGATATGTAGCTCTCAGCAACGCAGAGACCGGGTGCAGGGATGCCAGCATGCATGGCGCCCCTGGGCCACACGGCAGCGGGCACACAGCCACTGCTCCAGGGCAAGCACGAGCACCACTAGCAGGCACCCCCTGGAACTCCTGGGAAGATGGCAGAGTAAGAAGGTTCTGAACTCACCTTTCCCACAGACATGCCAATGAGGCAACTACACAACATGCACAACTCGGAACGATCCAAAGACTTAGCACAATGGCTCGTACCAGCTGGAGACAAGAAGCTGAGAAAGGTCGGGAAGGGCAGAGATGAAGTCAAAAGGCCCAGTAACCCACAAAGTGGGAGGAAGATCACCTATAAGTGGCAAGGGTCAAGCCCCTCACTGTGTGGGGTGAGGAAGACGAGCTCCCCTATTGAGCTGTGGAAATCTGTGGAGCTTAACTCTGGGAGAGGCAAAGGCTATAGAAAACGGAGGGTCTACTCTCAATCACTCTGAGACCCAGAACTGAGGCAGCAGTTTGAAAAGTGCTGCGTTATACATGAAGGACATTTACTAATTTTAGGGCATGTGCTGGGACAGGCAACGGTCTGTGGGAATATTCTCTGGGAATGGAAGAATCTGCAAGTACAACTGTCTTGCCCTCATTTAGCCCACCTGCTCCAAAGCTGGCAGGTACCAGTTCTGACACTCGTACCGACCTTGCTAGGACGACTGGCGCTGACTCGGCATTCCTCTTTGAGTCCCCCTTCCCAACACGCATGACTCACACTGACCACAATGCTCAAGCAGTTGTGCCCAGATCTCAATGCCACCCACCAGTGCACACACAGCCCACACAGGGGAGATGCCTGGAGCACCTGGTTCTGGTGGCCTGGGGAGATAGCACTGTACGAAAGGCCACTACCTTCAAGACCCATGTAGCTGACCTACTAAACAGAAACACAGAGTAGACAAAGTAGAACATGTTCCAAACGGAAGAACTTGTTAAAATCTCAAAAATGAGCCCAAAAACTTGAACAAAGAGAGACTATAAAAAAGAACCAATCACAGCTGAATACAGTAACAAATGAAAAATACCATCTACTGTATCAACATCAAATTAGAGGGTGTAGAAAAAACAAATCAGCAATCTGGAACATAGGGTATGAGGAATCAAGCTGAACATTGTCATTATAAGCAACCCAGGAGAGGAGAGAGAAAAAGCAGCTGATAAATTCTACAATCTAGAAAAGGAAACAGACATGTAGCACCAGGAAGGACAGAGAGCCCCGAAGAAGTCCACACCAAGACACATGATCAAGATGGCCCCTGAACAACACAAATCCACCCACATGTGAATATTTTTTCTATACAGTACAGTACTGTATTTTCTGATACCTTATTTTCTCCAACTTTAAGAATACAGTATATAATACGTATAACAAAATGTGTCCATCAGCTGTTTAGGGCTTCTGGTCAACAGTAGGCTATTAAGTAAATTTGGCGAGAGTCAGAAGTTGTATGGGAATTTCCAACTGCACAGGGTGACTGGTACTCCTGAACCCTGCATTGTTCCATGGTCAACTATAGTTACAATGTCAAAAATTAACGAAAACCTTAAAGGCAGGAGAAGAGCAACTAATATCATACAAAGGAAACCCCCAGAAGGCTATCAACAGATTTTTTTCAGCAAAAACTATGTGCACCAGAAAGGAATGGTGTGATCTATTCCAAGTGCTTGGGGGGTGAGATGGGGGGGAGTACCCTACAGCCAAGAATACCTGTAAAGAATCATTCAGAATTGCAAGAGAGGGTGCCTGGGTGGCTCAGAGGGTTAAGCCTCTTCCTTTGGCTGAGGTCCTGGGATCGAGTCCCACACTGGGCTCTCTGCCTATTTGTGATCTCTCTCTCTGTCAAATAAACAAAAAAAAGAATTGCAAGAGAAATAAAGTTTACCACCACTAAATCAGCCTTACAAGAAATGTTAAGGGAACTTCTTTAAGTGTGAAAGGATGAAAATTATGAAAGAAAAAACTTCACTGGGAAAAATATACAGTAAAGGTAGTAGATGAAGCATTTATAATAATATGAAAGTTAAAAAACAAAAGCAGTATCAACTTTATCTACCATAATTAGTTAATGGATAGACAAGAGAAAAAGATGACACCAAATACATAAAATGTGGAAGGAGAGGGCAGTAAAAATGTAGTGCTTTTAGAATACGTTCAAATTGAAGTGACCATTAAAATAGACTGCTATATACACATTATTATAAATGAACTTCACAGTAACCAAAAACCTGTGACACACAAAAGATGAAGGAATCCAAGCATAAAACTAAGTCACCAAACAAACGAACAGAAAAGAACAAAATCAGAAAACAAAATGTAAGTACAGTCGACCCTTGAACAGCATAGGTTTGAATTATACTTTTAAATAAATACAATACTGTAAATGTCTTTTCTATTCCTTATGATTTTTTTACTTTAAGAATACAGTATGTAGTATATCTAACATACAAAATTATGTGTTAATCAACTGTTTGTTACCAAGCAAGGCTCTTGGTCAACAGTAGGCTATTAATAGTTAAGTTTTGGGTCTCTCAGAAGTTCTATGTGGATTTTCAACTGCCTGGAGGTCCATGGCCCTAACCACCACCTTATTCAGGGGCAGATGTGTGGACCTTTCATTACTTACTTTAAATATAAATGGACTAAATGCTCCAATCAAAAGACGAAGGGTAACAAAGGAATATAAAGAAGAAAACATCCCTATGATGCCTCCAGGAAGACTCCCTTCAGGCCACAAGATCTAGGGAGGAAAAGAAGGAATTCAAAAAACCACAAACACCAAACAGCGTAGTACTAACCAACCAATGGGTCAATGAAGAAACCAAAAAGGAAATTAAACACCTTGAGACAAATAATAATGGCAATACAACATCTTTGGAACATAGAAAAAGCAGTTCTAAGATGGTAATTTATAGCAATACAGGTCTACCTCAAGAAACAAGAGAAGTAACACAATCTAACCTTACAAGTAAAGGAACTAGAAACAAGCCCACAGTTAGAAGGAATGAACAAACAAGCCCAAAAGAACAAAGAAGCCCAAAGTCAGAAGGAATGAAATAATGAAAAGCAGAGTGGAAATAAATGTAATTGAGACCAAAAATAACAATAACTCAACAACAACAAAAGACCAATGAGTCTAAGAACTGGTTCTTGAAAAGATAAAACTGATAAGCCTTTAGCCACACTCAAGAAAAAACAAGACTCAGATAAAATCAGACATGAAAGAGAAGTTACAACTGACACTACAGAAATACAAAGAATTATACTGCAAAAAATATGCCAACAAACTGGACAATCTAGAAGAAATGAACAAATTACTAGGAATATACAATCTTCTGAAACTGAATTGAGAACAGAAAATCTGGACAGAATGGTTACTAGCAATGAGATTGAATGAGTAATCAAAAAACTCCCCAACAAAAGTCCAGGCCCCGAGAGCTTCACAGGCAAAGCTAAACATTTAAAGAGTTAATATCTATCCTTTCAATTATTGCAAAAAATTGAAAAGGAAAGAATGCTTCCAAATTCTTTCTATGAGGCCAGCATTACTGATACCAAAACCAGATAAAGATACATACTACAGGGGGGGAAATGCTAATTATAAGCCAATAATTTCTCTGATGAACACCAATGCAAAAATCCTCAACAAAATATTAGCAAGCCAAATTCAACAAGACAGTTAAAGGATTACTCACCAAGATCAAGTGGGAATTATTCCAGGGATGCAAGGATAGTTCAGTATCTGCAAATCAATCAGTGTGATACACTACATAAACAAAATGAAGGATTAAAAATCATCATCTCGTTAGATGCAGAAAAAAAATTTGACAAAATTCAACACCTATTCACACTAACAGCACTCAACACTGGGTATAGAGGGAATGTACTTCATCATCATAAAAGCCCAAACTCACAGCTAACATCATACCCAATAATGAGAAGCTGAAGCCTTTTCCTCTAAGGTCAGGTATGGGACAAGAATGCTCTCCCATGTTTCTTCAACCTCTGTACAGAGGTCCCAGCCATAACAATCATATAAGAAAAAAGAAAAGGCATCCAAATTGGTAAAGTAGTAAAACTGTCACTATTTGCAGATGGCATGGTATGTGCAGGTCTGCTGTGGGAAGGAACCTGCAGCCTTGGCGGTTTTATGTGGCTGCGGGTCCCCTCTCACAGCAGACCTGCACAAACCCTGCTATACAGATCTAAAGAACAAAAACAAGGGGAGCCTGGGTGGCTCAGTTGGTTGGGCGACTGCCTTCGGCTCAGGTCATGATCCCGGAGACCCGGGATCAAGTCCCACATCAGGCTCTCTGCTCAGCGGGAAGCCTGCTTCTCCCTCTCTCACTCCCCCTGCTTGTGTTCCCTCTCTGGCTGTGTTTCTCTCTGTCAAATAAATAAAATCTTTAAAAAAAAAACAAAAACAAACTCAAAAACCACATAATAAATGAATTAAGTAGAAGTTGCAGGATACAAAATTAATACACAAATCTGCCTCATTTCTATATGCCAATAATAAACTAGCAGAAAGTTTTAAAAGCACTGTTTACAACTGGATTATAAAAAGAGTAAAACAGGACAGAGCAGGCTTGCCGAAGCTAAATGTAGAGAAGAAGCCACACTGAGGAGGGTAGGACAGGTTGAGACCCAGTTGGGAGATAAAATGACTGCAGGACTGTCCACATGAGGGAGGGATGCCACAGGCATGGACAGGGTAAAGAAACAGGCCTTCATACCAGGCACCCCAGGCGTGGGGAGCCCAACCAGAGAAGACGAATCTTCATAACATTTAGCTTTGAAAAGCACAGAGGCATAATTTCACTAGTTCTTAAAATCAATGCAGCTTAACAGCTGGAACTTTAAAAATCAGAAGGCT
>PITA01015173.1:0-51015 GCA_004023965.1 Spilogale gracilis | reverse complement strand
TTTTATTTATTTATTTGACAGAGAGAGAGATCACAAGTAGGCAGAGAGACAGGCAGAGAGAGAGGAGGAAGCAGGCCCCCTGCTGAGCAGAGAGCCTGATGCGGGCCTTGATCCGAGGACCCCGAGATCATGACCTGAGCCGAAAGCAGAGGCTTTAACCCACTGAGCCACCCAGGCACCCTCAAGCCCACTCTTGTCATCTGTTTCCTCTTCAACCCATCTGGGTTTCCTTCTTGTTTGGTTTCCCTCTTGTCCCTCTACTAGGCCAAGGCCCAGCAACAGGCCTTGCTCTTGGTCTCCCTTGGTCTCTGAGAAATCTGGTTTAAGACTTCATTTTATTCCTCTGTGTTTTTCCTCCCTTCCAACGAGAAGGATATCTCATGCTATTGTTTGCTAGCTAAAGTGTCTGCCTAGAAGCTGGTCTTCGAAAGGCTCACAGTGAGGTAGATTGGGAAGCCATTGATTTGTTCTTCTAGGAAACAGGAGGTGGTTCTGTTTTCTCACCTAGCTCCCAATAACTAATAGTGTCTGCTTCCTGCAAAGAACATATATTGGGGCGCCCTGAAAGATCTTGCTTGAAAATGCTTGCCTGCCTTGTTCTCCTTGTCTTTGTTCTTCAACAGATGAAAACACATGTGTAATTATGCATCTTTTGGGCCACAAGAATTACCCACTCCCTCCATCCCACCTAAATGTACAAAGGGTTCAGGCTGGTATCACAGGAACAGAGAGGGCCTGTGGCTGGCCTACTTTATTTCTGACCCTGTTTTGGGCAGGCTTTGCTCCAGTGTTGTTCAGCAAGTCTCTGTTCTTCCTAGTTTGTTAGACTCTTGGTCCTTAGTCCAAGATCAGCTGGCCTCTTCAAGAACAGATGGAGAGAGAAAAATGGGGTCAGAATCCTGGGTCTGCTTTTCACTGGTTTGT
Organism: Spilogale gracilis; assembly: GCA_004023965.1. Classification (NCBI taxonomy): domain Eukaryota; kingdom Metazoa; phylum Chordata; class Mammalia; order Carnivora; family Mephitidae; genus Spilogale; species Spilogale gracilis. The sequence goes on along the minus strand of PITA01015173.1, from coordinate 50,091 downwards.
GTGACCTCTGATCACTGAGCTTCATTCAGTTCATTTGTTTGAAACATAGACATAATAATGCAGTCACTCACAAGGTTATGACAAGGAGAAGAGTGAATATTTTTGCAATGTGCCTAGCATTGAAATCTTATCCCTGTCTGTCTACTGTTTTCCTTCTTTTGTTCTAGTTTTGCCTGCTTATTCTCCAACTCTGTTCCTCTTCTGCCTGGACTTCCTGGAACTGTGGATGGCATAATTATTCACTCTTGTGAGTGAATGTACATCCTTTACTCTGCCCTCTCCCTAATTCCACCACTCTCAACCTGTCACCAAATCCCGTCCATTCTTCTGCCTCCTAAATATTTCTCAAATCTGTTTTCCCATCCATCTCCAATTTCTATCCCCCAGCAGCCCTGGTCTTTTCAGTCTATTGCTGATCTGAACCATACCTCTCTGTGGTCATCTGCCGGCCCGCTGGTGCTCTGAAAAGGAGCACAGATGCAACAGCCTAGCTTTCTCGATAGGCCCCAGCGGTAGTTTGCAAAAGGATTAAATTCTTTCTTTGTGTTTTTCTTCAACCTCAGGTGCCCCTACATGTGTTTCCTCTCTCTCTTGAATTTCTTAGTATTGAATCCCATTGGTTACTTCCTTGAAGGCTCATACCCAGTGTGTTTCAATTCTCTGTCCCTGGAACTCACTATCTCACTTCCCAGCTGTAGAGATGCTCCTAGAGAAGTCAATTTATTTTCACCCCTCAAAACATAAAACAGAACAGAGTGGAGGTAGGCTGCCTGAGTTTGAATCTTTGCTCGGCCACTGTGTGATTTTTTTTCAAATTTTTAATTTAAATTTCAGTCAATGAACATACAGTGTAACACTAATTTCAGGTGTACAATCTAGTGATTCAACACTTCCATACAACACCCATCCCTTGCTGAGCTCATCTCAGCAAGTGCATTCTTTAATCCCCATCACCTGTCTCACCCATCCCTCAACCTGTCTCCCTGCTGGTAACTATCAGTTTGTCCTCTATAGTTAAGAGTCTGTTTTTTGGTTTGCCTCTCTCACTCTCTCTCTTTTTTCCCCTTTGCTCATTTGTTTTGTTTCTTAAATTCCACATATGAATGAAAGCATATGGTATTTGTCTTTCTTAGACTGACTCATTTTGCTTAACATATTACTCTCTAGCTCCATCCATGTTATTGCAAATGACAAGATTTTATTCTTTTTAATGGCTGAGTAATATTCCATTGTGTTTATATACCACACCTTCTTTATCCATTCATCAGTCAATGGATACCTGGGCTGTTTCTGTAATTTGGCTATTGTACATAATGCTGCTATAAGCCTCCAACTTTTTGTTTCTTCTTCATGTATTCCTTTGAATTAGTATTTTTGTATTCTATAGTTAAATACCTAGTAGTGCAATTGCTAGAGCATAGGTAGTTCTATATTTAACTTTCTGAGGAATCTCCATACTGTTTTCCAGAGTGGCTGTACCCAGTCTGCATTCTCACCAACAATGCAAGAGGGTTCCTATTTCTCCATATCCCTGCCAAGACTTGTTTCTTGGGTGACTGGGTGGCTCAGTCAGCTAAATATCTGCCTTCAGCTCAGGTCATGATCCCAGGGTCCTGGGGTGAAGTTCCACATCAGACTCCCTGCTCAGTGGGGAGTCTGCTTCTCTCTCTACCCCTGCCCCCTGCTTGTGATCTCTCTCCCTCTCCCTCTCTTTCAAATCAATAAAATCTTAAAAAAAAGAAATTTAGAAAAAAAAGACTTGTTTCTTGTGTTGTTAATTTAGCCATTTTAATAGGTGTGAGGTGATATCTTATTGCAGTTTTTATTTGTATTTCCCTGATGAGTGATGTTGAATATCTTTTCATGTGTCTGTTGGCCATCTATCTGTGTATCCTATTTGGAAAAATGTCTATTCATATCTGCGCCCATTTTTTAATTGGATTGTTAATTTTTAGAATGTTGAGTTTTCTAAGTTCTTATGTATTTTGGATACTCACCCTTTATAAGATATATCACTTGCAAATATTTTCTTCCATTCTATAAATTGCCGTTTACTTTTGTTGATTATTTCCTTTGCTATGCAGAAGCTTTTTATTCTGATAAACTTCCAATAGTTCATTTTTAAAAAAGATTTTATTCATTTATTTGACAGAGAGAAACACCGCCAGAGAGGGAACACAAGCAGGGGGAGTGAGAGAGGGAGAAGCAGGCTTCCCGCTGAGCAGGAAGCTGGATGCAGGGCTCCATCCTGGGACTCCGGGATCATGACCTGAGCCGAAGGCAGTCGCTTAACAGCTGAGCCACCCAGGAGCCCCAGCCAGTAGTTCATTTTTGTTTCACTTGCCTCAGGAGAGGTATCTAAAAAGAAGTTGTTATGAGCAATGTCAAAGAGGTTACTACCGGTGTTATCTCCTAGGATTTTTATGGTTTCAGTTCTTACATTTAGATCTTTAATCCATTTTGAATTTATTTTTGTGTATGGTGTAAAAAAGTGCTCCAGTTTCATTCTTTTGCATGTAGCTGTCCAGTTTTCTCAACACCACTTGTTGAAGAGACAGTCTTTCTCCCATTGGATATCCTTTCCTGCTTTGTTGACCATGTAATTGTGAGTTTGTATCTATTTTTGTTCCAGTACCATACTGTCTTGATCACTACAGCTTTGTAATATAACTTGAAGTCTGGAATTGTGATGCCTCCAACTTTTTGTTTCTTCTTCAAGATTGTTTTGGCTATTCAGGGCCTTTTGTGTTTCCGTACAAATTTTGGGATTGTTCGTTTTACCTCTGTGAAAAATGCTACTGGCATTTTGATAGGGATTGCATTAAATGTGTAGATTGCTTTGGGTAGCACCAACATTTTAACAATATTTGGTCTTCCAATCCATGAGCATGGAATGTCTTTCCATTTCCTTGTGTCCTTTTCAGTTTCTTACATCAGTGTTTTATAGTTCTCAGAGTACAGTAGTCTTTCACGTCTTAGGTTAAATCTATTTCTAGGTGTCTTTTTGTTCTCAGTGCAGTTGTAAATGGGATTCATTCCTTAATTTCTCTATCTGCTGTTTCATTATTGGTATAGAGAAATGCAACAGATTTCTGCATACTTATTTTGTATCCTGCAACTTTACTGAATTTATTAGTTCTAGCAGTTTTTTGGTGGTCTTTCAGGTTTTCTACATTTAGTATCATGTCATCTGCAAATAATGAACGTTTAACTTCTTCCTTGCTGATCTAGATGCCTTTTATTTTTTTTATTGGATGATTCCTGTGGCTAGGACTTCCAGTATACTATCTTTTTATTTTTTTTAAGATTTTATTTCTTTATCTGAGAGAGAGAACATGAGGAGGGGGAGGGGGACGGGCAGAGGGAGAAGCAGACTCCCCATTGAGTGGAGAGCCCAATGCAGGGCTCAGTCCCATCATGACCTGAGCTGAAGGCAGATCCTTGACCAACTGAGCCACCCAGGCACCTCTCCAATACTATCTTGAATAAAAATGCTGAGAGTGGACATCCCTGTCTTTCTTGTTCCTGACTGTAGTGGAAAGCTCTCAGTTTTTCCCCATTTAGGATAATATTTTTGCATATTCATAGTTTTTCATATATGCCCCTTGTTATGTTGAAGCATGTTCCCTCTAAACCTACTTTGTTGAGGGTTTTTATCATGAATCGTTGTACTTTTTCAAGTGCTTTTTCTGCATCTACTGAGGTTCATGATTCTTATTCCTTCTTTTATTAATGTGATGCATCACATTGTTTGACTTGAAAATATGGAACCATCCTTGCAGCCCAGGAATAAATCCCATTTGATCCTGGTGAATGATTATTTTAATGTGTTGTTGAATTTTGTTTGCTAGTATTATTGAGAATTTTTACATCTGTGTTTATCAGTGATATTGGCCTGAAGTTCCTTTTTTTAGTGGTATCTTTATCTGGCTTTGGTTTCAGGGTAATGTTGGCCGCATAGAATGACTACAGTTTTCCTTCCTTTTCTGTTTTTGGGAATATTTTAAAAAATATTTTATTTATTTATTTGACCGAGAGAAACACAGCTAGAAAGGGAACACAAGCAGGGGGAGTGAGAGAGGGAAAGGCAGGCTTCTCTGAGCCACACAGGTGCCCCTGGTCCCGGATTTTGTGCCATTGTGTAATATTAATAATGTTGTTGAAACCCTCTGAGGCTCTTTGCTTATCTATAAAACAGGGACGATAATATTATCTGCCTCAAAGGGTTTTTGTGAGGATTAAAAAGATTAATATAGGGCGCCTGGGTGGCTCAGTCATTAAGTGGCTGCCTTTGGCTCAGATCATGATCCCAGTGTCCTAGAATCAAGCCCCGCATCAGGCTCCCAGCTCAGCAAGAAGCCTGCTTCTCTCTTTCCCATGCCTCCTGCTGTGTTCCCTCTCTCTTGCTGTGTCTCTCTCCATCAAATAAAATCTTTAAAAAAAAAAAGGACTAATACAAAGTAGTTGATATTGTATATGGCATGTAGTAAGCAAGCAAGCATTCTATGCTGTATTTTGTGGCATATTGTATTCCATATTTCTTTATTCTTTTTCTTTCTTTGTAAGTAGGCTCCATGCCCATTGTAGGGCTTGAACTCAGGACCCTGAGATCAAGACCTGAGATAAGAATCAGTCGCTTAACTGACTGAGCCACCCAGGTGCCTCTGCCTATCATATTTGTATATTGTATTTTGCTGTCATGTGCATATTTTAACATCTCTGAACTTTTTTTTAAACGATCTTATACATTTGACAGAGAGAAAGATCACAAATAGGCAGAGAGGCAAGCAGAGAAAGAGAGGGAAGCAGGCTTCCCACGGAGCAGAGAGCCTGGTGTGGAACTCAATCCCAGGACCCTGAGATCCTGACCCAAGCTGAAGGCAGAGACTCAACCCTCTGAGCCACCCAGGCACCCAACATTTCTGAACTTAACAGATGTATTATAATTGATGGCATGTCAGATTTTAGATGACATTGATTTTTTTTCTTTTTGCATGGTATATAAAATAATGGTGTTTCTTATAATCAGTGGTATCTTGATGGTGTTAGTGATTTGGTGAGATCTCGTGCTGGTGTTATTCTTGCCTTGGAAACAGTGTAGTTGTTCATATCACCAAAGGCAGCCTCTAAGATTGCCTTCTAGCCCCATATACACCTGACAGCTTCTTTCTTTTAATCCTTAAAAACAAAGGGCAGATTATACATTCTTCTTGGTACCTCTTCTACTAGAGCAAAACCACTAAGGCTCCCCAAACAAAACTTTCACACCAATAGGGCATTCTGCTCTTCATGAACATGTCATTCCTGTGCCTTTGCACATGCTATTTCATCTACTTGGTGTGGCTTTGCTCTTTGGAGCATTAGCTGCTTGATGCATTCCCCGCAGTGTTTCCCTCCCAGAGGAGGTCTTTCCCAGCCTCCTCAGGCCTCCACTCCTTGCACTATGTCAGGGTCAGAGTTCCTGGGCACCTGCAGAGCATTTATCACACTGGTTTGTGATTGTCTGTGTATTTGTCATTCTCTGCCACCATATTGTGACCTTCTGAAGGTGGGAACCCTTTCTGTCTCACCCACTCACTCTGGACCCCTGGTGCCCAGCATAGCCTTTAGTAGCTATGGTTAGCTATGAATAGCACCAGTGAATAGCAGCCGCCTGGACACTAGGAATCCAATAAGTGTTCACTGAGTGAGGGAATGAATTCATGGTCTGGCTTCCCCATTACTCCTTCCTCACTCCGGACCCACAGCACTTGCCCAACATCCCTTCTCCTTCATATACCCCCTCACACCTAATCCTCTCCTGTCTTCAGAATCCAAGCTGGAGAGCGTCAGGAAGGACATTCTTACACATGTGCACAGTGAATGCTGGACCCTCAGTCAGCAACTCATAACAGAGCTCACAGATTTCACCAAGGTCTTCCAAACCATCAACTCAGAAATTCATACCATTGCACGGTGCTCCCAGAAGGTAGGATCTTCCCATCTTTCCTTCCCATCTTATCAGGGGCCCATCTTGCTCACATGCTCAGCATACTCTTCTTCAGGTCTCTGATGAGCTCCCTGTGGGGCTTGATGCTTTTCAACTATGCTCACATATGTGATCTGCCCTTACTAACTCTCACTGTATCTCATGGCTCTCAGTCAAGGAGAGGCTGTGGCATGATGTGAGCCATGGTCCTGCTTTCAGAGAGAGTTCTGCTCTCTGTGGAAGTCAGCTAGGGATCTATTGCCCTGCCAACAGGGTCATGATTTGGTGGGGGAGGAGATGTGATCTGATCCCACCGTGCCCGTGATCCCAGTGGGGTAAAGGTGGCTGCTGGGGTCTGGAGCCTCTAGAAGGTGGGAGTGCCCCCTCAGGGATGAGCCCAAGCTGGTGCACAGGGTTGTGGGGGTGCTGGTCTCATGCTGTGGCCCCTGCAGTTGAATGAGGCCAGTGAGCAGTACAACATGCTGGAGGAACGAATGGAATATATACGGTCACTCCATGAACTCATCCGGAACCACTTCAACATCTTCAGTGCTGAGAATGAGGCACTGGACATCTCGGTGAGAGGGCAAGTCCAGAAGTCACCCATGCCTCCCAGCTCCGCACCCCCACACCCACTTCGCTTGACTGCACTTTGCTTGCCCCACAGCTCCTGGATGTGTGGGAGACATTTCAATTTGAGAAAAGCCAGGCCTCGGAGTTCCTGCTCAGCAAGCGACATGCCATCGTGCCCAAGCTGCAGCAGCTGATTGCTGCAGCACTGGTGGAGCTGGAAGGCCTGATTGACAAGGCCCTGTCTGGCCCCTTTATGGACCCTGCACAAGAGCAGAGGAGCACTGAGCGCCAGCTCATCTCTCTGGAGCGTCAGTTCCAGAGCACAGCCAGCCACCTCAGTGAGCTGCACCACGCCTATGCCACCTTCACTGGTACTGAGGATCCCTGTCCCCCGCCCCCCCACCATCCTGTGATAGACCCTCCAGCTGAGATAAGGGTCCTGTGTCCTGAATGCCCCTGATCAAGTCTTGGGAATCACATAGCTTCCTTTTAGTCTCTTTTATAAATGAAAATTGCAGGATAAAATCTTATATTGGCTATGTCAAGGGTCGTGCTTAGGTGGGGAGACGGGGCTCCCTGGTTTGATAGGGAAGGCAAATAAGTGAACGTTAGATTAGAATGTGATGGGGTTAGAGGACTGAAATCCTGTGCAGGAGAAATGTAAAGATGCCTAGTTCTTAGCCTACTCAACCCAGTTCCAGGTTGCAGGACCTAGATAAAAATAGGTCTCGATAAACCATAGCCACAGCTTCCAGCCAATGCAGCATAGAGGGGCAGCTGCCGCGGGTCTCCCTGACCCATAGGAGGAGACCAGGATAGAACTATCAGTCTCAGCCCTCTGTATAATGGTGCAGCTAGGCACATATAGAACTTTGTGGGCTCAAGTTTCTTTTCTCAGGTGTAGTCACTTCTATAGGTTACTTTTATACCCCAGAAGGTCACATTGCTTCTGAGTTGCCGCTTAGCCAACTACCAACTATTGCCAACTCTGCCTGTAGGCATCCCCAGTCCCAGGGCCGTTGGGCCAAATGTAAGGTGGAGGACATCCTGGACCTTCCTCAAGCAAGGAACTTATTCTTTGGCCACATATGGAGAGACCCTTGTCCCATACCATAACTGACATAGACCACAGAGCTTGAACTTTCCTCTAGGGATTGGGGATGTTTGTGGAAAAGTGGAGTGAGGATTCAGGCCTTGTGGTGCTAGGCCCAGGAAACCTCACAGCACTGCTTTTAGCTCCTCCTTTCATCCCCTGCTCTTCACCAGACTCCCAGTGTTTGTTAAAAGAATTCAGAATCTTCAAGCTAGATTATTACTACTAGTCTTTGTTTTTCATTACATATCTTTTATTTTACTCAAAGCTTTTGATATTTGCTTGGTTTTATAACCACATTAACAACTATTTTGACATCTAAGGTTTACAGGTTTTTGTTTACTCGCTACCATTTTTTAAAATTGAAGTACAGTTGACAACGAATGTTACAGTAGTTTCAGGTGTATAACAAATGATTCTATACCTTATGGTGTGTAGACCAAAAGTGTAGCTACCATCTGTCCCCATACAATTCTATTACAATACCATTGACTATTTCTCTATGCAGTCTCTTTCATCCCTGTGACTTCATTACCTAATGAGAGCTGTATCTGCCCCCCCCTTCACCCATTGTGCTCAACGCCCCACCCACTCCCCTCTGGCAACTCTGTTTGTTCTGGGCTTTTTGTTTGTTTATTCACTGTGTGTGTGTGTGTGTGTGTGTGTGTGTGTGTGTGTGTGTTTTAGATTCTACATATAAGTGAAGTTGTATGGTATTTGTCTTTCTCTGAGTTATTTCACTTAGCATAATACCTTCTATGTCCATCTGTGTTATCACACTACCATTTTTAGAAATACCACATCTTTTCATTCTTTCCTTAAATGGCTGCAATATTTTTTGAGTATTTATTTTTTTCCAAGAACAGAGTTAGAGGTGTTAAAATTTCTAAGCTCTTTATGCCTAAAATGATTTTATAATGTCCTTACATCATCATAGCTTGGCTAAATACTGGATTCTGAAGTCACAAAATTTTTTCTCCAAATTTAGGCTATTGCATCATTGCTTTCTGATATTTGGCACTGTGGGCAAATTTGATACCAATCTAATTTTTTTTTCCTGGATAGGTAATCTGTTTATCAGTGATTTGATAATGGCTCTTATTATATTTGCTCTGGTCTCCTTTCAGAATTCATATTTACATATTGGATTTTCTGGGTCTCTTCTCCATTTCTTTTATCTTCATCATCAGTCATTTCTTCATTCTGAATTCTGGAGAAATATCAGGAGCTTGTCTTATAAACTTCCATTCTCTATAATTTCCATTGCATTTTAAAATGCACACACATATTGTATGTGTATACATGTTTATGTGCACATGTAGATGTATGAATGTGTATGTATATGTGTATATAAACCTGAGTAGATCTTGGCTGCTAAGATCATTCCTTACCAGGGCTCCTCAGAGAGTGGATGATTCCAGGGCTATTACAGGGTACATACAAGAAAAGCCTAGAATATTTTTTTTAATCCAGAAAGAGAGTAATAAATTCCTTTAATAAGTGATGGGAGCATGTCACAAGGACACAGAAGGGATGCCCCTGGCCAAATCTGGAATAATTTGCACACCAAAGTACAAAGTGAGCTATTGGAAAAATAGGAACTGATTATCCACACTAATAACAAATAGATAAATAAATCAATGAGGGAGAAATGAGGACTTGCACTTAGAGTAAAATGCCAAGAGTCAACTGGAGAAAATCTGGAGGGAAAAATTATCATTTTGCAAACATTCTGATAAGTATTGGATCAGGTAAGGATCATCAGTGGATATGAAATCTAGGGGCAAATTTGATAAGGAGTAGAACATTTGCAGTCTTAGAGATTCTCATACAGAGACTACTTATTAGTTGCAAGGGAGGTGGAAAAGAAAAACATTAGCAATACTTAGTGGAGAAACTGGGTAACATTTTGACCATGTGACCAAACATTAACATCACCAATGAGGGACAGATAGACATCATGTACCTCCAGACATGGTACCCAGAGGACACAATACCTATTCAGTAGTCCAGCTAAGAATGAATAACTTCTGTCATGAAAACCATACAACTACAACATGAACTTTCTGTTAACAAAAAAGGGAGAAGGGGATCAATATAGTTCAAAAATGTCTGTTGGGAAAGATAAAGGCTGTGAGGAATATTCTAGATTAAAAGAAGTTAAAGAGACATGACAAGTAAATATGGTACTTGATCCTAGGCTGGATGCTCTAAGGGGGAAAAATGCTATATAGGACATTATTAAGTCAACTGAAACATGGGAACACAGACTGTAGATTAAAGAATTCTATCAATGTAATATATGAAGTTGATCACTATATATACTATAGTTACATCAGAGAATATCCCTGTTCTTAGGAAACATACATTTGAGTTTGGGGATAATAGGGCTATGAAATATGTAACTTACCCTTAAATAGTTCAGAAAAGAATTATGTATTTTTGTATACATATGCCCATACACACACACAGCATGTAAACACAAATGATAAAGAAAACGGTAAGCTGTTAACAAAAGGTGAATCTTGAGAAATGGTATATAGATATGCTTGTTATCTCTTTTGCTTGCAACTTTAAAAGATTTGAAATCATAGGGTCTGGGTAGCTCAGTCCGTTAAGTGTCCAACTCTTGATTTTGGCTTGGGTAATGATTTCAGTGTTGTTGAGATTGACCCTCTCACTGGCCTCTGCCCTCAGAGTGGAGTCTGCTTAAGATTTTCTCCTTCTCTTGCTCCCCCTTCCCCATCTCTGCTTGTGTTTGTGCTCTCTAAAAAAAAAAGAAAGAAAGAAAAAGAAATCATTTCCAAATAAAGTTTTAAAATGCAGTGGAATTTACTGAGTAGATACCATGGCAAATGTCTGTCAGAGGATATTTGTTGTTAATACTCAAGCTTGTCTTTCTCTTATATGTCTGGAGATATAATGCCTGTTCTTTCTTACAGAGGAAGTTCCTCATCTGTCCAATATTTGATGTTGAGGCAACTGCTACCAAAGATTATATGAGTCTGTAGCCAGATCTTTTTAGTTCAGACAGTGACTGATTGGGAGAGTTTAAATAGCGATTCTAAGCCTTTCAATATTTTGATCTCCACAGTGGATGATGCTTACACATGTAAGATGCATGATTTCCAGCATCTGGGCTTTATCACTTTTTCTCTCACTCAGGAAAGTGAACTGGAATTCAAATGAGTACGAATAACAATTTTACTGCAGTATCCTTATATCTGGTCTGATGTCTTTTAATTGCAATCTCATCCCTATAATGATAATCATTATTACTTTAAGGTTCTTTTATTTGAGAGAGAGAGCATGTGCACACACATACATAGTGGGGAGGAGCTGGGGGAGAGAAACCCCAAGCAGACACCCCACTGAGCGTGGAGCTGATGTGGGGCTCTGTCTCACTACCCATGAGATCACAACCTGAGCCAAAACCATGATATTATGAGATGAAGGGAGAGAATGATGACCAGAAGTACACAAAATAGAAAACATCACCATTTACGCTTTACGGTCTTCTCTGTGGGCCAGATCCTTACCATACCAGACCTCACATTCTGGATTTGTCCATCTGTCCAACAGCTACTTTTTGAGTGCCTATACTGTGCACGGGGCTTGCAGTATATCAGTGGACAAATAACAAACCTCCTGCCCTCACAGGCCCAACACTATAGCCGGGAGAGAAAGACAACAAATAATAAACATAAAATGTAACCAAATTAGGGAGTATTTTAGAAAGTGAGAAGTGGCACAAAAAAAGAAGAAAGCAGGTAAGAGGTGTCGGGAATAGCAGAGAGGGTAGGTAGCAGTTCGTAACAGCTTGGGCTACACAGGTCACATGTGGAAGGACATGAATTTGGTGAGGGAGTGAGGTATATTGTTCTCTGAGGGGACAGTGTTCCAGAAGAATGAACTGCCGGTCTGAAGTCCTCAGGATGCACCAGGCATCCAAGCAACAGGAAGCACTGTCCCTTGGATGTCTCCACCTGCGCTGTCCTGAACAACCTTGGCTACCCCAACCCTGGCACGTCCAGACCCTTGTTCCTGACATTTCAGGCTCCTTACTGACCATTCCCTGCCACACATCCTGCCCCCAGCCCTTGCCTCAGCCTGCTCTATCCCACAGGGGACGAGAGTCCTGTGCCCTTGCCAGCCTGTGGGACCCGTCCGATTGTGCAGCAGCAGCGCATCTGGCACCTGTACCGAGTCATCTCCGAGAACATCAGTGAATGGAAGTGCATGGCTTTTGCCAAGGTGCTGACGCCCATCCTCAGAGCTCCTGCCTGACTGTGGTGAGTCTGCAGGGGCAAGGTAGGGAGGGGCCTCCACCTGACAGTGAACATCCCTCCAGTTCAGCATGACTATGGCCCAGGAGAAGACAGACGGCTGGCTGAAGGAGGCAGCCCGCATGAGTACAAGCCTGGGGCTGCACAGCCCGGTTCTGCAGTGCTGCATGCACATGCTGGAGGAGTTTCGGAGCTACCTGCCATTACTGACCAAGCTGGGTAGCCTCCAGCTCCAGAACTTCCAAGCCCTCCTACGAGGTGTGTTTTGGGTAGAGTTGGGGGGAGGGAGCACTTGGAAATTAGAGCAATGTAATAACTTGGTTCCCTGCTGCTTCTGTAGGCAACATCTTTCCTCCCTGGGTTGCTCCCTGCCTTGCTCCCTTGGGTACCAACATGTCTAACCTCCTGCACCAATATGTGGGTCCCCTCTGCTGCCTTGGGCTAGCCTCAGGCTTGAGTCTTAGCTCTGGGCTCTGTGCTGTGCTCTGGACCTTACATTCTGAGTTCTTGGCTCTATGTTGTGCTTTCAGATCTGTTCTCTGGGAGCTGGCCTAGGCTGGGCTCAGGGATGCATATCTGAGGCTGTGGATATGGGCTGGACTCTGCCATATACTGGGTATTGCTCTGACTTGTCCCCTCTACTTCCAGCCTTAGGGCTAGACAGTCTCTGCAACATGGAACTCCTAACACTGGGCCAGCTGCTCACTTGTCCGCTGCTGGATTTTGCAGATCGAATCAATCAGGTGGGCGGCTCTCCAGAGAGGAGTTGGTCCAAACCCAGGATCTATTTGCTAAGCTGTAATAGATCCAGTTAAGTCTAGCAACCTCTTGTGATGGGGGGGCCGTAGATACTGGTTTGTGGGTGGAAAAGGTGGGAAGCTGAGTGTCCCGCCTGGAGGGTGTGGGGATCTGATGGGTGGTTTCAGATTCTGACTCAGAGTATGCCCCACTCCCAAAGTTGTGGGCACACAGGATAGCAGATGTTCCTCAACACCTGCCCTGTTCCAACACAAACTGATTAAAGTACTATCCTCCGCTGAAACTTTGGAAGAGTGGGTTTCAAGGCAGCAACTTTAGGTCAAAGTGTGCTGCAGATGGCGTATCTGAGGCCAAACAGTCCTACTCTCCATCCACTTCCTGAGTCCTGGCCCTTGAGTCCCAGCTTCAAGTCTATCCCCCGAGGCATCACCCAGTGCTGGTTCCTGAGACCCAGCTGTTCTAGATCTGGCAGTGTGAAAATGAACGAATCCATGCCCAAGAAACCCTACGGCGGCTGCAGCGGGTCTGGGAGGCACGCCAGCTGCGACTCATCAACTTCATCCTGCATGTACCCTATGAACCCCCAGCCTTGGAGCGCTCCAAGAAGCAAATGATGCGCAGCCCCCAATGGGAGGTGGTGGGCAAAGACAGCGGCACCTTCATCCTTTCAGGTGAGACCCAGCCCTTGCTGCCCAGTGATAGCCTGCTGCCAGGGGCCACATTTGTCCACTGGGCCCACCAAGCCTTGTGGGATCTAGCTTCTCCAGCCAGGGCCCCATCCTTACTGGACAGTAGGAAACACCAGTCTGTCCTGAGATAGTGTCTTTCATGTTGCTCTTATTAAGTCTTAATCTTGGGAGCTTCCTCCTCCTGCCCAATGCCTGCCTCTTCAGCAAAGGTCCTTACCTTTCTAGGGCTACTAAGAAACCCCTCATGTCATGTCTTTCCATTTTCCAGTGCTCTTTCCTCTAGATGGCATCCCGCTGTCTCATCTTCTGCCCCCCCCTCATTTACTCTTTGGTCATTCCGACATCAAACTTACCTGCCTTCTCTGAGCCAAACATAGGAGACATGGAGGTTCACAGACGGAAGTCCTGTCCCTCAGGAACTTCCAGTCCAGTGAGAGAGGACAATAGAATAGAGATGGGTGCATGGTGGAGAATCTAACTGAGGGCAGTCAAATCTCAGAAAAAGAACTAGTTTTAAAGGACCGGGGAGAGTCAGAGGAATTTTCTCCTCCCATAGGCAAAGGCCTCATGCTGACTCCTGAAGGATTAGGAGTTTTCCAACTTACAGGGAGAGAAAGGCACCAAGATGGCATAGCTAGAGAATTGCCAGTAGAAGAGAAATTCTCTGATCCAACCCACTTGAAATCCAACTGGCAAATTCAAAGTCAGTTAAATAAGAAGATCATAAAATATGATGTATACATGGCTTAAGATTTTTCCTTTAGGTTAAAACATATAAACACATTTATTTACTAACCTTTTGGCAAAAGGACAAGAGCTTTACTTTGATTTGCAGTCGACTGATAGAAGTTCCTCACTGCCTTTCCTGCCTTAGTGCATTGTCCACCATTTCTGCTTTCAATTTCTGTAAAGTTGAGCAGTGCCATGATGACACTAATGAAGTTGTTGGAGTCCAGAATTTTACTAGATTTTTCTTATAATTTCCCAATTTTTAAAAATTTACCTATACCTAACTTAATACCATGTTTTTATTAACTCACCTTTACTGAAGGCTTTCCATAATTTCCATAGAACCAGTAACTCTTTCCCCATCCATAGTTCAGAGGTTAACATAACATTAGATCAAATTCTGTAATTAGAATTATAACTCACATGAACAGGCTTGCAAACACACTCTGACTCTAGGTGAGCATACTTTTCAGCTAGTGGAAGAAAACATGTTTGGGTCTTCTAGAGAACAACTTGAGAACTGTGAGTTTCATTGTAATTTGGGTAACAGTCATCCCTGCCCTTGCCCCATCGACTGCCAGTTCAGCTCAGCAGGAACCCATTCTTCCTTAGATTACAGCAGCCTGCAGGATTCTATCCAAGAAAGTCTTCAGATATTGTTCAAGATCCTGGCCATCCAAAAGTCCGGAGACTTAAACAAAGTAGCCTTTGAGTGGGTGACCATCATGCATAGCCTGAGTGAGTGCAGGCCTCTAGCCGGGTGAATGGGTGGGATCTGAGGTGGGATGGCCTGAAGGGTAAGAGGTGGGGGTTGGGTGGGGGGCAAGATCAGAAGAACAAAGTGAGGATCCCCTTCAGAGCCACTTCTTGGGCTGAGGTGACCAGGCGAAAGCTGATTCACAGTGCAAGTTTGCTGTCTTCCAAGCAAGGTCCCTGGGTCCTGCTGAGTATTTTGGGGTGAGGCGCCCTGAGAGTTCAGGACCAGCTAGACCCCCTCGCAGAAGCTAAAACCCCAGTCTCCCTTCAGTGTTCCTCTGGCTACTCACACAGGTGCCCTGCTGGAGGTGTGGGTGACTTTCCAGCAGCAGTGGATTTTTCTGAATAAAGTTCTGCACGAGATGAAGATCGAGTTTCCTAGTCCTGACCTGGTAGGGAAGAAGGGTGAGGCAGGTGGACAAGGCCTACTGTGTCATGGGGCTCAGGCAAAGAGGGAGAGCTGCCCTCACTTTTACCCCCTCTCACTGCAGAACTCCCGGTTCAAGGCCACGGATGATCAGTATCGGATCCTGATGCAGATATCTGTAGATGACCCCCGGGTTCTGTCACTTATTGTGCCCAGTGTCAAGCGGAGCCCTCATTTCCAAGGCCAACAGCTGCAAAAGCTGCTGCAAGCAGGCTCTGTGGAGCTGGAGGGCATCATTATGGCCCTGAAGAGTGTGCTCTATCGGGAGTGTGCTCATTTCCCCCGCTTCTTCTTCCTCAGCGATAGCGAGTTGGTGGCCCTGCTGGCTGCTCCCCTGGAGTCCTGCGAGGCTCAGATTTGGGCACGACGCTGCTTTCCTCATGTGCATGCTGTGAGCTTCATATCCAGCGCACCTGATGAAAACATGGATGAGCGGGAGGCAAGCCCAAATGCATCAACTTGGGTGGAGGCACTGGCAGTGCTGGGGGCAGGTGGCGAGGAGGTGAAGCTGCCAAGGTCCATCCCTCTGCATCCAGATCTCCCCAAGTGGCTGGCCTCTGTGGAGAAGTGCTTGCGTCTGGCCCTGGTGCACAAGCTGCAGGGCTGTGTGGCTTCCCGCCTTGCTCTGGGCCCATCACTAGACGAGGCCTCCAAGCAGCTGCCCCAGGAAGGCCAGCTGACCTCACAGCTGTTTGCCCACCACTGGCTGCACCTAGTCCAGGCCTTCCCATGGCAGTGTGTGCTGGTGGCAGAGGAGGTGGTATGGCGGGCAGAGATGGAGGAGGCTTTGCTGGAGGGGAAGACCCCAGCCATGGTCCCCATGCACGTGTGCAAGCTTGAGGCACTGGTGCATTTTATTCGGGCCCAGAGGGCCTCCGAGGGTGAGCAGCCCCTGGCCTCTGTCCGCCAGATCAGCCTGCTCAGTGCCCTGCTGGTCATGGCAGTGACTCACCGAGATATAGCACAGCTGCTGCAGGAGCACCAGGTCAGCAATCTGACAGATTTCCACTGGGCTCGCCAACTCAAATACCACCTGGGTTCACCTCACGTCATCCCCCAAAGCCCCCTGCAGAGTCTCAAGATGACTGCATCTGCTGCGACTTCTCTGTCACCAGCTGCATGCTGGATAGATGTGCTTGGCCGGTCCTTCCTGTACAATTATGAGTACCTGGGTCCCAGACTGGGGTCTCTGCCCGGCTTGCTGCCTGAGCGGCCAGCTCTGGTACTATTGCTAGCCTTGGAGGAGGTGGCCTGTGGGACTCTGCTGGGCCCTGATGGAGTAGGCAAGGCAGCCACAGTGAAGAGCTTGGCACGGGCCCTGGGGCGCCAGCTGGTAACGGTGCCCTGTCTGCCTCAGATAGAAGCCCAGAGCCTGAGCAACTACCTGAATGGTGCCTTGCAGGGTGGTGCCTGGCTGCTGTTGGAAGCGGCTCAGCGCCTGCCCCCTGGCTTGCTCTCTGCCCTGGGCCAGCGCCTGGCCGAACTGCACCACCTCTATGCCCCACTGTACCAGGAGGCCTCCCGAAGCCCCAGCACCGTCGACCCCACACAACTCCAGCTCCTCGGCAGCGGCTTCTTTGAGAAACAGCGTGTATACATACGGCTCGGCTACGGCTCTCTGCTGACGCTGCGTTCCCTGAGCCCTGCTGTGCCTGCCAACCTGCACTTGCTTCTGCGGCCTGTGGCCTTGACACTGCCTGACCTGCAGCAAGTGGCGGAGCTGACCCTGCTGGGTGCAGGGATACGGGATGCCTCCCGCATGGCTTCCCGCCTATCTAAATTCTTCTCCCTAGAGCTTGAGCTGGCATCAGCACACCTGCCCTGCCGCTTGCCCCTGCTCCTGCACGTGTTGGAAGACATGATACAGGATTTAAATTCGACCAAGGAGGAGCCCAAGTCCCAGCAGCCCCACAGCCTGGCTGCAACTGAAGAGGCTGCCCTACTGCGTGCTCTGCTACGCTCACCACTGTTCAGCACCCTCAGTGGTCTCCACCTGCACAATCTCCAAGAGCTGCTCTGCAGGGTCTTCCCTAATGCTAGGCAGGTGCTGGCAGAGCCTGTGGCACACACGCTGAGGAAGTCACTGCTGATGGAGGAATTGCCACAGATAGGTATCCATCCCAGCCCTGATATTTTGAGATCCCTGGAGCAGCTGAGCCAGGCTCTGGGCCGGGCTTTGGGTGTTTTACTCCTGGGCCCCGCAGGCAGTGGCAAGACCACTTGTTGGCATAGTTTATTTAAGATTCAGAATCGGCTGGTGGCTGGGGAGGATGCTTCAACCCAGGGTTGCCAGCCTGTGGAGATCACACACCTGTACCCCAATGTCCTCAGCCCCCAGGAGTTCCTGGGTTGGCTGGAGGGCCCCTGCTGGCACCACGGCATCTTCCCTAGGCTGCTGCGTACAGCCAGTCCGTGTAAGACTGTGGGCCTGAGGAGGCCACCACAGGAAACAGTGGGGATCCAGCACTGGATAATATGTGATGGGGTCACCAGTGCTGCTTGGCTGGACCCCATCACTTGCCTCCTGAAAGATCCCCCCCAGCTCAGCCTCCCCAATGGTCAGCAGATAGCACGACCCCCAGGTACTTTTCTCCTGATGGAGGTGGGAGATGCAACAGGCATGTCCCCCACAGTGGTGAGCCAATGTGCCCTGGTCTGGTGTGGTGGGGAGCAGACATGGCAGGGGATGCTTAGCGTCCTGATGGCAGCCCTGCCCCATGAGTACCACCTGCAGCTCCACACAGTTGCTGAGCTCAACCACCTGGCTGAAGTGCTGGTGCCAGCAACATTCCAGTTCCTCAGCTGCCAGGGTGCCAGCTCTCTGCTGCATGTTCATGGGCAGCGGGCCGTTTGCCCAGGTGTGGCTGAAGTCACCAGCCTGGCCCGTATCTTACATTGCCTGCTTGACTCTCACCTGCGCATAGATGAGGAGGAAAAGGCACACATCTCAGGTGAAGGGAAGGGAAAAGGAAGGGAAGGTTTAGAGGTAAGGGGCCTTGAAGGCAGCTGGCTTATAGCTGGTGCCTGGCGCATGGGTTCTTTGGTGGGCTTGGGCCAGGGGACTGAAAGTGGACAGTGACAGAGCCAAGCTCTACTCTCTCCCTACCCCCCACTTTTTCCTACGTGGGCTCCTATTCTGGCCATGGTGACTCTTGCAGAAGACCTCAGCTTTAGCGATCCTGTGGCACAAAGCTTCAAGTCCTCAAAAAGCAGCTCTTTGAACCCATCCCAAGTTGACAGTGATGATGCACCTAATCAGTGCAAGGAACATTTGCTGGTTATCAGCAGCTTTCTTTTCGCATTGATCTGGGGCTTTGGAGCCCACCTTCCCTCCAGGTATTTGCAGGGGCAGGGGTGGGTGTGGATGATGCACAGGGCTGAGATGGACTGGCCCACGGAAGTTAAAAACCCAGGTGACATCACTGTCGGTGGGGGCGCGGGGGAGTGGAATGTGTGAGTGTGTCACAAATGGAACTGTTGTAACTGTCTTTTGCCCACACATCCATCTGAACAGGCTCTGGCCCCTCTTTGATACCTTCTTGAGGGGTTCTATTAACTGCCTCTCCAACTATCCTGCGCCACCGCCTTCAGCCTTGGTGTTTGATCTACATGTGTGCCCTGATAATGGGACACTGGTCCCTTTCACTGGCCATTACCTGGGCAGCCGCATCAGGGGAACTCTGGGTACCTTCAACCCTTGTCCACAGGTGTGAAGACATTGGGGCAGCAGCTGGGGCTGGGGTTCAAGGAGATGTCCTGGGGGAGTCCATGTTCTAGGCCCAGCTAAGGCCCACCTGTTCCTGTTCTTTGAGATGTTTTCATAATCACAAGAAAATGTGAAGTGTTCTGCAAGTGCAGCTCTAAGACAGGACCCCAAGACTTTGCTTTCAGCTAAATTACTATCCTAAACTGGTGCTGCCCCAGTAAGCCCTGCTCCTGTCCCACAGACTGAACAGCTGTTGTATGTGGTGGACCTGCTTCTGTCAGAGGGACACCCAGTCCTACTGGCTGGAGAGGCGGCGACTGGGAAGTCCACCTTCGTGGAGGTGCTCGTGGAGCCACATCATCCCTATGTGTGCAGCCCAATCCACCCGGCCTTTACGCCCATCCACTTACGCCGGCTGCTGAGTCGAGGGGTCCAGGGCCAAGCACAGGCTGCTCCGTGGCCTGGGCAGCACCTGGATTCCAAAGGCTCCCTCCTCTTTCTGCTGGAGGATCTGCACCTGGCTGCTTCTGGTAAGGAGCTGGGCAGAGGGAGGGGAGGAAGGAGTCCTTGTGATCTCTTTCCTGCTTGATAGGAAGCCTGCTTCTCCCTCTCCCACTCCCCCTGCTTGTGCCCTCTCTAGCTGTGTTTCTCTCTGTCAAATAAATAAATAAAATCTTAAAAAAAAAAAGACAGTTTAGCCAGAAAGTGTCAAAACCAAGATAAAATTGTCCCTAACAATATTTATTGACTCCCAGTTAGACACCTACAGACCAAATCTCAGCAATCCATTCTTAGTATCTTCTCATTGTACGTATGCTCCCTGAACAATCATAGTTCTCCCGTGGCCTTATCCACCATCTCTGTGTTTGGCTGCTAAATCCTTATCCCCAGGCCAGGCTTTTCTTCTAAGCATTACACCTGTTTATCCAACTACTTACTATTTATCTCTACCTTGTTGTCCCATTGGCACTTCAGATTCAACTCATCATCTTACCCCTAAAACCTGCTTCTGTCCTCTATTAACTAGTACAACAACCCATTCAGATACTCAAGCCAGAAATCTTGTTGACATCTCCCCCGTTTTTACCAAAGTCCATTCAGAGTGTCTCTCAATTTGGCATTCTAAATATCTCTCAAATCTTTCCACTTATTTACATTCCATTTTGCCTGGTTCAGAGAGTCAACACCTGGAACACTGGTGAACGCTCCTGCAAGGGTCCTTGCGATGAGGCTTTCTTCTCTGGCTCTTACACTCTGTTCTCCAACAGGACTCAACTATGCATAGGCATTCAATAAGTCAAGCTTCTGCTGGCCTCTGGGGCTGCTATCCTCTCTGCCTTCCCTATATTTATCGGTCTAAGTCCTTGTTCTTTACAAATAATCTTAGTCAGTGTCTTCTCTAGAAAACTCAGGCCTCCAGGCTAGGTTAGACACTCATCTTGTGTTCTGTACAAAAATCTGTGACAACCATGATTTTATATGTTTACTTGTTGATACTTTCTACTACACTGAGCTTCATGAGAAGAGAAACTTAGATTTGTCTTACTCATTTTGCTAGACTCAATAGGAAGTAAGTGCTCAGTAAGAGTTGGTGGAAGCAAAGATTAGAAAGGAAAGGGGAAATTATGATAAAAGTTAGAAATACTGAAGTTTAAAGTTTCTAAAGTGGTTTGCCCCTAGATGATGACAGGTTTGAGTATGACTATAGGAATGGGCAGAAAGGAGTCAGGGAAGTTGGTGGTCTAAAGCATTAGCTGGATTGTCCAGTTAGACACTGAAGTCTTTTATGGGATGTAGGAAACTTGAATCAGGTGGTGTACAATTTATTGAGGACTATGTGCCTCCATGCTTTATCTAGGTTATCTTTAGTGTTTATAAAAGCCGATTAAGATGGAGATTTTGGGGGACACCTGAATGGCTCAGATGGTTAAGCGTTGCCTTTGGGGAAGGTCCTAATCTCTAGGTCCTGGGATCTAGCCCCCGTAGAGCTCCCTATTTGGTGGGAAGTCCACTTTTCCCTCTCCCTCTGCCTCTCCCCCTGCTTGTGCTCTATCTGTCTCTGTCTTTCTCTCAAATGAATAAATACAATCTTTAAAAAAGAAGATGGAGATTTGTTATGATCATTTTAAAGATGAATAAACTGAAAGATTTCATAACTTGCCTAAGACACTCTAGCCAGGGGCGCCTGGGTGGCTCAGTTGTTAGGCATCTGCTTTTGGCTCAGGTCATGATCCCGGCATCCTGGGATCAAGTCCCGCATCGGGCTCCCTGCTCGACAGGAAGCCTGCTTCTCCCTCTTTCACCCCCCCTGCTTTTGTTCCCTCTCTAGCTGTGTTTCTCTCTGTCAAATAAATAAATAAAATCTTAAAAAAAAAAGGACATTCTAGCCAGTAAATGTCAAAACCAAGATTAAAATTTAAGTGCATAGCACCAACACCTGTAATTTTCTACAGCTATATTATTTGGGCCTTTCAGTGAATTTGCACAAATAATCAAATTGTCAGTGGAAAAAAGAAAGAGTAAATTGAGATCTGTGAATAGCAACTGGGAAGAGATTTCAACAGGAAGGTTGAAAATATTGCAAGGAATGTTGTGGAGTGAAGTATATTACAGCTGGCAGTGTAAAAGATATCCCAGGGTGACAACCACCGAAACATCTAGTATTAAATAAAAAAATAATAAATGTACAATAAAACAAAATATTGTGACCCAATGTCTAGAAAAAATAGTCAATAAAAAATGACCTTGGAATGGTCTAGAAGTTGAATCTAGCAAATATTCACAGCAGCTATTACAGCTATTTTAAAAATCCTCAGGTACCTAAAGGAAAATATGACCTGAATGAACGAACACATAGGTAATCTCTGCAAAGAAATGGAAACTACTAAAAATAACAAATTTCAGAAGTAGAAAATACAGTAACTAAAATGAAAAATTCACTGCATGATTTAATAGCAGATTGGAGATAGTAAAAGAAAGTGAATCCTGACTGTTCTGAAGAACAGAAAAATACTGAATATGAATAGAGCTTCATGCACACACACACACAATTGGAGTGCCAAGAAGGAGAGAGAATAAGGCAGGAAAAAAAAAAACTATGAGGAAATAATGACCAAAATTTCCCTAAATTTCTTGGAAAATATTGACTTTTCAGATATAGAAAGCTCAGTTATCCCCAAGTAAAATAATAAGAAAATCATTCTTAGGCACATTATAGTCAAATGGCTGAAAATCAAAGAAAGAAAAACCTTGAAAGTGGTCAGAGAAAAGATAAAACATGTTATATACAGATTAACAGTGTTAAGAGTGAGGTTAACTTCCCGTCAGAAACAAAAGAATCCAGAGGATGGTGGAACAACACCTTTCAAGGACTAAAAGGTTGTGTGTGTTGGTGGGGGTGGGGGTGGGGGGGGACGACGACTGTCATCTTAGAATTCTCTATACAGTAAAGATACCCTTCATAAATAAGGATGAAGTAGAAGTATTGCAGATGCATGAAAGCTGAGAAGATTTACTGTTGTTATAACTGCTCTGTTAAGAAATGCTAAAAGGGACACTGGGTGGCTCAGTTGGTTAAGTGGCCAACTCTTGACTTGGGCCCAGGTCATGATTTCAGCGTCATGTAAGACCAAGGCCTGCGACAGCCTCCTTGCTGGGTGGGTAGCCTGATTAAGATTCTCTCTCTCTCCCTCTGAACTGCCTGCCTACCCCACCACCCAGCTCCCTGTCCCATGCTCTCTCTCTTAAAAAAAAAGTGCCTAAAAGATGTTCTTCAGGCAGAAGGGAAATAGTATCATGGAAACTCAGGTCTACAGAGAAGAATGAAGAGCACAAGAAATGGTAATATGTGGGTGCATATAAATAACTATCTTTTTCATCTTTTAATTTCCTTGAAATATAGTCAATAGTTTAAAAATAAAAGTAATAACATTTGCATTTTTTTCAGATTTTTAAATTGTAGTTAGTTAACATACAGTGCAATATTGGTTTCGGGAGTGGAATTCATGATTCATCACTTACATACAACACCTAGTACTCAACACAAGTGCCCTCCTTAATACCCATCACCCACCTAGCCCATCCCCCATCCACTTCTCCCATCAATCCTCAGTTTGCTTTCCATCTTAGAGAGTCTCTTATAGCTTGCTTCCCTCTTTTTTTGCCCCTTCCCATATGTTCATCTGTCATTTGCAAAGCTGTGGATGGAGCTAGAATATATTATACTAAGCAAAATACATCAGAGAAAGACAATTCTATATGATTTTACTCATATATGAAATTTAAGTAATGACATTTTTAGATGGGGTTGGTAATGTATGGAGAGGCAGAAAATAACTTGGATCACTAGTAAAAGGATAGGGGAGGGAGCGTGAAGAAAAATTATACTATTGTAACATTCTTACATCCATTCAATGTGAAATAGGAAGTGGGAAAGGTCGGATATGAAGTGTAAAGTGGCATATTACTTAAAAGTATCAATACATTAAGGAGGCCTAATATTACCCTAGAAAAATCACTAAATAATAATTGCAAAGAGTATATTTTATAATAGATAATATTTTTAATATAAAAATACTGAAGTTATGTAAAAGGAAGCAGGAAATGAGAAATAGAGAAATTAAAAATAAAAGAGACAATTAGAAGACCAATGACAGTATGATGAATTTTAAACCAACCATGTGAATAATGACGTGAAATGTAAAGTCCTAAGCACTCCAAAAAGTCCTTCAAGACAAAGGATATCACCAGAGATAGAGAACTGGACATCTCCTAATTAAAAGATTTAATTAATCAAAAAGACATCAAAGTCCTAAATGTGTATATACCTGAACCAGCTTCAAAATATATAAAGAAAAAAAATGGATAGAAATGAGAGAGAAATAGCACATACAAAAATCATAGTAGGAAATGTAACACTTCTCTCAATGACTGATAGAGCAGGAGAGAGGAAATAAGGATACAGATCTACATAACACTATCAACTGTATTGTACATTTATGGAACATCATACCCACCAACTGCAAAATGTGTGTTCAAGTGTACATGGAACATTCTCTAAGATAGATGATATACTGGGGTACAAAATAAGTCTCAACAAGTTTCAAAGGATTAAAATTTATAGAATATTTTCTCTGACTATAACAATAAAACTCATTAATAATAATATAGCTAGAAAATCCCCAAATTCTTTGAAATTAACACAGCTAAGCCTCTTGTTCTTGATTTTGGCTCATGTCATGATCTCAGGGTTATGAGATCGAGCCCCACATCAGGCTCTATGCTGGGCATGGAGCATGCTTAAGATTCTCTCTACCTCTTCCTCTGCCCCTCCCCACCCCCCACTCCACACTCTCTAAAAAATAAAATAAAATAAAAACACATTTGTAAATAACTCATGCATCCAAGAAACCACAAGATAAATTAGGAAATAATTTGAACTGAATAATGAAAACAAAACGTTCTCAAAATCTAGGATGTAGCTTACACAGTATATCCCCAGAACCCAAAGTTGACTCAACATGCAAAAATCAGTGTAATTCATGACATTAACAGAATGAGTAAAATTGTAAGATCATCACAATAGGTAAGGAGAAAGCACTTGATAAAATTCAACACCATTCCTGGTAATTTGATGAAGGGCATCTATTAAAACCTATAGGTAATTACATAGTTAATAGTGAAATATTGAACACTTTCAAAGATCATTCACAAGGCAACAATGTCCACTTTCACTGCTTCTATTCAATATTGCACAAGAGACCCACATCAGTGCAATAAGAAGAAGAAACAAAAGCCTTTAACATTGGAAAAGACAAAGTAATACTGTCTCTATTGACATACATGATTTTCTACACAGAGAATCCTAAGGAATGTACAACAACGACAACAACAACAACACAAAAAACCCAAATCCTATAAAACTGCTAAAATAGATAAGTGAATTTAATTTAGCAGGGTTGGGGTACGTGGGTGGCTCAGTTGGTTAAGTTAAGCATCTGCTTTTGGCTCAGGTCATGATCCTAGTGTCCTGGATTCCAGCCCCCACACTGGGCTCCCTGCTCAGTGGGGAGTCTGCTTCTCCCTATCCCTCGGCCCTTCCACTCCTCCCTCTGCCCTTCCACTCCTCTCTCTCTCTCTCTCAAATAAAATCTTAAACAAAAAACTTAACAGGGTCATAGGCTACAAAGTCAATCTATTGAAATTGTTAGTATTTCTATATACCAGTAACAACAAAAATTTTAAGTATAGTTGAAATATCATCTGGAAGCTTAAAATATTTAGGAATAAACTTAGAGATATACACTAAAAATTACTAAATATTGCTGCGCTAAAGCAAAATTAATGGAGAGATATACCATGTTTGTGAGTCAGAGGAGTCAATATCATTAAGGTGCTCATTCTCCCCAGACTGATCTATAGATTCAATGCAATGCCAATTGAAATCTGAGCAGGGTTTTGGTTTTTTTTTTGGTAGAAAGTGACAGCATTGATAAGCTCATTCTGAGACTTATGGAAATGCAAAAGGCCTAGAAGTGCCAAAACAACTTTGAAAAAGAAGAATAAAGTGCAAGGGCTTACAGTAGTTATTTCAAGGCTTACTATACAGCTATAGTAATCAAGAGAGTGGGGTATTGGTATAAGGTCATGGATACAGATAGACTAATGCAACCAAGCAGAGAATCTGATACAGGATTATATACAGTCAATTCATTTTCAACAACTGTGCCAAGATAATTCAATAGGGGAAAGGACAGTCCTTTCAATGAATAGAGCTGAAATAACTACATATCTGTGTGGGGGAAAAAAGGGAAACTTAAATCCTACCCCATGACATACACAAAAATTAATTATAAATCAATTAAAGATCTAAATGTAAAAGCTAAAACTATAAAACTTTATCAAAAAATGTTAGAGAAAATCTGTGTGACCTTGGTGGGATGCAATGATTTTGTGAATAGGACACAAAAATTAGATTTTAGGAAAATTAAAACCTATGCCCTTCAAAAGACACTACTAAGAAAGTGAAAAAAAAATGGGCCATAGACAGAAATATGATACACATCTGACAAAAACTTATACCCATAATACATTAAAAAGCTCTTACAACTCAATAAGAAAACAAACTCCATTTTTAAAAAATGGATAAAAACATAGGTACTTCACAAAGGAAAGATTTGTGAGTGGTCAACAGCACACGTAGCAGTATTAATTTGCATAGTCAAAACCTGGAAATAACCTAAATGCCCATTAGTATGTCAGTGGATCTACAATCCTGGTATTTTTATACTTCAATAAAAATGAAACCCACTGATGCACACCAAACATGGGTGAAGCCCAGAATCATGCTGAGTAAGAGAAACCAGACCTAGCAAACTATATACCATTATGATTCCCTGTATTTGAAGCTCTAGAACAGGCAAAGCTATGGGGCGCCTGGGTGGCTCACCATCCAGCTCTTGGTTTCAGCCCGGGTCATGGCCTCGGAGGTCATGGGATCAAGCCCCACAACCGGCTCCGGGCTCGGCTCTGCTGGACACAGAGTCGGCTTAGGATTTTCCTTCTCCCTCTGCCCCAACCTCTGCTTATGCTCACTCTCTAAAATAAATAAAATAAAATATTAAAAGTAAAAGAAGAGGCAAAGTTAGTCAATAGTGATAAAAATCAGATCAGATAGAAGTTACTGGGACAGTGTGGTAGGGAGATTGCTAAGGGTCATAAGGGAAATTTCTGAGATGATGAAAATGTTCTAAATATCACTGGGGCAGCAGTGTATAGGTGTAGACATTCATTAAAACTCACTGAAATATATGGTTAAAATGCATACATTTTATTTTATAGAAATCATATCTTAATACTGACTTTGTAGAAATGCACATGTGCTAATAACTCCTCCCTCTGATTGGGATGGCTGCACTTTCCTCCTATTGTGGTCAGGTCAGGTTTCCATCCATCTCAGCTTCCAAACCTTCCTACTGTTAGTGAATAATTGGTCACAGGTAGGATTTATAGGGAGAAGAAGAAATTACTCACTTTTAGGGAGAGTGTTGGGGAGAGAGATCAATTTACTCAGACATAACCGAGTCCCAACACATCAGGTGTACAAAATTCCTTCAGAGTCCTGTGTGCACCAGAAGTAAAGCCAGTAAAGTGGGGACGACAGGACGAATGGAGTGACATGGTCATGTGCACCCCTGCATGTCCTCACTGTTGGTCTTTGTGTCTCGCAGACCCAGAGAAGAGCTGCCAGCCAGTGTTGGAGACTCTGCGCCAGGCCATAGATGGCACAATGTATGGCCATAGCACCTTGGAACTGCAGACGCTGCAGCCTGTAGTCAACTTCCTTGCCACCGCCACAGTGCCAGGCTTCTGTGAGCGCCCACTGTGCCCACGCCTCTTTCGACTCTTCACAGTGCTGGCCCTGGGGAGTGTGACCCAGGCCATGCTGCTGAGCAGGCACACACCGAGCATCCAGGCCTGGCTTGAGCGCTTTCCCTCTGTGGAACGGGAGGCAGTTCTAGCAAAAGCCCTGGTCCGGGCCTCAGTGGAGGCCTGGGAGGCCGTGGGCAGCTGCTTTCTGCCCTCCCCTCTCCACCCACATTACCGCTTCTCCTTGCACTCTGTGAGCCAACTCCTGGGCAGCTTGCAGCTGCTGCCCACCAGGATGGGCTCTCGAGGCTTTCTGGACTGTCCTAGTCATCAGGAGCACTTGCGCCGGGTGTCAGGCCTGCGTGGCACCCGCCTGATGATTATGATAGCCATGCGCAACATGGTGCGTCTCTGGTTGCATGAGGCCCAGAGAACCTTCTGTGACCGGCTGGACAGCCCCAGGGAGCGCTCCTACTGTGCCAAGCTGCTCTTAGAAGTAGCTCAGAGGGTCTTCTGCTGTGGGCCAGCACCCCAGAAACAGGGTAAGGGCAAGGAGGAGGAGGAGGAGGAGGAGGAGGAGAAGGTGCCTGAAGTGGAATCTGAAGGGGAGCTGGCCCAGTGGGAGGACTTAAGCAATAGTGGCAGTGAGACAGAGGAAGAGGACCCTTACAGCCTGCAGGTCACCACCAGCTCACCCTCCAGTGATTCAGGTCTACCACCTTCCATATCACCAGTGAAGAAGACCATAGAAAGCCCACGTCCAAAGATGAGCCAGGAGGAGGGCACAAAGGCTTCTGGCTACAAACTCCAGTTAAAGAGAAGCAAGATTTGGTGGCAGAAAACATCCCGGATGAACCTGGCCTCACCCCTTCTGCTACCAGTGCTACTGCTCCGCCCCCAGGAAAAGCCCTCAGACCTGGTCTTCAGTCAGGAGCTGCTACTAGGGTCCAACTCTGAGAGCCCCAGCTTGTACCTGGAACGGCAGTGGGAGAGCCTGGAGGAGCAGCTGTCCACTTCAGCTGTTCAGCTAAAGCTGAGCGCCCATCTTGCCCGGTGCCACTCCATGGCCAAGCACGTGGCCCGCCTGGTCCGGGTGCTGGCCAGGCCCCGGCAGCATGGCCTATTGCTCTCCAGGGCTTTGGGTACTGGGCGCCGTACAGCCATCACTCTGGCAGCTAGCATTTGCCAGGCCCGCCTCTTCCATTTGCCATCTGGCTCAGAGGAGGCCATTCTCCAGTGCCTACGAGATGCCAGCTGGCATGCTGGAATGTTAGGCCAGCCAGTGGCCCTGCTGGTGCCCAAAGGTGTGGATCTCACTACCCTCCATCGTCTGCTGGCGCTGGCAACCTGGGGCAGTTTCCCTGACCAGTATACAGAGGCAGATCTGGACAGCATTGAAGAACATCTCCCCAGGGAGAACCTTAGTGTCAAGCAGAACATCAAGAAGGAAACGCTGTTGCAGAGGTGAGGCCAAAAACCCCATGCGAGAGGCTGCTCTGCTCTTGCTCTATGCTAGCCAAAAAGCCAAAAAGAAATCTCAGAGCTGGTATGAGGGTTCAGAAGATCAGGGCTAAGGGGTCAGGTTTGGGACTGGGGTCTACATGGGTAAACAGGGATAAAGGGGAGCACAGTATCTGAGCCCCTGGCCCACAGGTTCTATCAGCAAGTCTGCAGCCACCTGCACATGTTCATCCTGATCCGAGATGACCAGACCCACAGGGAGCTGCCCTCCACCCTTTTCCTGAGGCTTCTTCAACTGGCCATTGCTAGCATTGACCGCTATGAACCGTGGGACCAAGACTCCCTGATGAGTGTGGTCCAGTACTACCTGGAAGGTGCTCAGAATCTATCCATTGATGACGGTAAGCCCTGTCTACCTGTTCTCACTACTTCTCTCAACCAGGTTTTAGTGAGGATTCAGGTCAATCTCCCCCCCTCTCTCTTCCTAGAACCTAGTGATCCCCTTCACCTTTTCTGCCTACCTTCCTGAATCAGAAGAGGGTCCCTTTTCTTTCCCAGTCTCCTATAAGCTCACAGGCCAAAGTCATACCCATTTCAGACTCCTTGAAGTGCCCAGATCTCCAGGTGTCAATTCCCAGGGTGGCCAAAGCCATGGCTCTTATTCACCTTTCGGCTGTCAACTACTATGAACACCTATGCCCTGCGTTGCCACTCGTCACCCCCAAGACTTTCCTAGACTTTCTGGATACCTTCATGCTGCTGCAGCAACAGATGACTCTGCAGATTAAGAGCAAGTTCCAGAGGTGAGTGGTCCCATTTCCCGCACTGTCCCTCTTTCTGCTTCCTTGGGCCCACTTTGGTACATTATATCTCCAGGATCCAGAATGCCTTGGAAAAACTGAGAATGGTGATCGAGAAGCACAGTGCCTACACCAACTTTGTCTTCAACCTGGAACAGATGCTGAAATCCTCCCACAAGGTAAAGCGGAGAGAAGATTAAGAGGTATGCACAGTAGGGTCAAAGCAGGAGCCCACAGGGGGCTTTGGAGGAACTGACCAGAATGAACCTTAGTTCTTATCTCCTGAGAGTACCCCTTTCCCCAGGGGATCTCTTTAATCTCTGCTGCCTCCTCCCTAGAGTTTAGGCCCAAAGTTTCCGTGGTACAGCTCGGACAAGGCTGATTCTTTTATGCACAGGAAACCTCAGTGTCTGCCTCTGTTGTCCTTAGTATGTACTTCGACTATGGGAAGTCCAGTATACTTCCCAAGACCAGTACAGATTCCCATCAGGGACAAGGTAGAGATTATATTCTCACAGTTGCCTCTGCTCTTACTCCTTCTTCTGGATTCTCTATCATGGCTCATTGGCACACCTCTTATAGCCATCCTTTTTTCCCACACAGCTTTGTCCCTGTACCTCTTCCTTCCACAAAAGCACCAACTATACAAGGCTCACATGTACACCGGGGAAATGTGGATGGGTGATGGCAGCAGGGCATTTAACATTTTTAGACCAGAACCAGAAAGAGACTGGAATGGTACACTGTATCTCACTGTCCAGAACTTCTTTAGTCACCCTCCTCTACAGGGCATCTCCCAGTAACCAGCTCTTCTCTTCTCACCTCTGCCCGTGCTCACTCCTTTAGAGCTCCTCCAATACAATTCTCATGTAACAAGAGAGAATTTTTCTAGTCCAAATCTAAATTCCATTTTGTTTTTAATAAGACGAATTCTGAAACAGCTTTTCTTTTTCTTCCTGCTGCCCAAGGATTTGGTGAAGGTTCAGGGATAACTTCAGAGGAGTAAACTAGTGGTCAACCCACACACAGATGCTTCCTCTCGACGGGGCTTTCAGGCCATGAACTCCCAATGACTAGCCTGTCTCTTCTGATGGATGCCTCAGGGCTATCACCCAGTGTTGCACAACTCTAGAAGTCTGGCTTCCATTGTATCCACAGGCATGGTAGTCATCATGTTCTCTATAAATGATGCTCCCTAGAGTTCTCATAGTACTGGTGCCCTCCTACCATCCACAACCAAGGATTACTAGCTTAGATGAAACTTCAAGACTCACTGAAGTTAAAAAAAAAAAGTTCACAGGGGGACAGGAATGGCCTCTCCCATGTTTTCCAAATTACAGTTTCTTGTCTTGGGTCTTACCATTTCCCAAGATAGTTAATACCAGGAATTGTTGATCTGGTTTAAAGGTGCTATTATTCTTTGATCCTTGGGTCAGTTATATCAAAGGACAACATAAGAAGCCCAAAATATGGATAAGACATGTTCATAGTGGGGGTGCCTGTTTGGCTCAGTCAGAAAAGTATGCAACTCTTGATCTCAGGGTTGTGTGGGTGTAAAGATTACTTAAAAATAGTCTGAGAGAGAGAGAGAGAGATGTTCAGTGTCAGAGGCATTCAGTGTCAGATCCCTTGGCCAGTCACTCAACAACCATAATAGTGTGTATTTCTTTTTTTTTTTTTTTTTTTTTTTTTTTAAAGATTTTATTTATTTGACAGAGAGGAACACAGCCAGAGAGGGAACACAAGCAGGGGGAGTGAGAGAGGGAGAAGCAGGCCTCCCGCCGAGCAGGGAGCCCGATGTGGGACTTGATCCCGGGTCTC
The DNA here is from genome assembly GCA_004023965.1 of Spilogale gracilis. Lineage (NCBI taxonomy): Eukaryota > Metazoa > Chordata > Mammalia > Carnivora > Mephitidae > Spilogale > Spilogale gracilis. The sequence continues at coordinate 18,656 of PITA01015173.1, read as the reverse complement.
CGGGATCATGACCTGAGCCGAAGGCAGTCGCTTAACCAACTGAGCCACCCAGGTGCCCCAATAGTGTGTATTTCTTTCAGAATTCCTCAGGAAATGACATCACCATCCACTTAGTTAAGCCAAATCCCACCAGTCATTCTGGAACTCTCTGTCTCTCTTCTCTCTCATATTCAGCTGGTTCATTTATTCATTCCTGTACTCTACAAATTTAATTGAACTCCACTCTTTGTCCACCCACTCATTAATATTTATGCCTATGTCTACATACAGCTATGTCTACATCTAGATCTAGGTCAACAGAATCCCTGCTACAACATTCTGAGGTGGCTATCCTTTTTTCCACTTCACAAATGAGAAAACTAAGATGCAGAGAGGTTAGGATGAGGATTAAATGAGATCTCACATGGATACCATTTGAAAGTGCTGGCACATAGTAAGAGCTCAGTAAATGATAGCTCCTCCGAATAAGAAAGATAAGGTATTGTCCTTGCCTTCATGGTGCCTAGTTTACTGGAACATAGTGGCTCATCCAGACAATTCCAAGACTATGTGTTATGACAGGGGAAGTCCATCGGCACTTGATACTCTGAAGTATCAAGACTTTCAAGAGAAAGCAAGGTGCCACAATGAGTTATGTGTAGAGCATGGCAAGCACTAAAGAACATTCTTTAAATATGGAAACAAATGAATGAAGTGCATTCATTTAGCTAAGGGGTTAGCTAAGATTTGGCATAAAAGGGAGTGGGGGTGGGGAGGATGTCACAGGTTGAAGTAAAAGCATGGGCAAAGACCCAGAGGTGCGAGAACGTACGCCACGTTGGAGGAGCTGAAAGTCAGGAATGGCTGGAGAATGGGGTGCTGGGGGAGGAGAGACATGAGGTTGGAAAATGGAGTAGAGGCCTCCTGGACATGGTGGCCTCATAAACCAACTGGGAGAGTGATGAGTGTTTGGGAACATGATGATGGTGGTATTTGGCTGCAGCATGGAGGGTGGAGTAGAGCAGAAGCTGAAACAGCATTAAGGGAGCATGGGCAGGGAGCAGAAAGGACAGACAGGCAGGAGGCAGACCTGAATGGCTTTGAAGATGGGCTGAGTTTGGGGAATAGAAGAGATAAAGTCAGGGTAAAGATGAGGTTTCCTTCCTTGAGAAACCTGGGTGTGTTTTGCTGCAGTTCTCTGAGAAAAAGAACAGGTGAGGAGGAAAATAAGGTTACAAGAGAGCTGACAGGACATAATCAAGACATTGTTCATTTGTGGACATGTGGAGTCTGAGGGGCCTGAGAGGTATCAAAGAGGAGATTGCCACTAAGCAGATGGATACGTGGATGTGGGACTCAGGAAAGAAATCTGGCTTGAGAGAGTGATTTGAGAGTTGTTAAAATATAAGTGGTCATCAAAGCCATGAGATTCGGCAGGACACATAGAAGTGTCGAATGAGAAGATGAACAGGCCCTTAAATGTTGCCAAGGAATATTTAAGGGATGGTAGAGGAAGAGACTGAGGAAGAGTAGACACACAAGTTGGAGAAAGCCAAAGGATAATATGGGGTCATGAAAGTCAAAGGAAGACAGTGCTTCAAGAGGGAGGGAACTATCTTCTGTGACATATGCCACTAATGGGTCAAGTAAGATGAAGAATGCAGCACAAGGGTTCAGCACACAGGCTTTGGAGCCAGACTGCCTGGGCCTGTGTGGCAGATCAGGGGAAGCAAGCACCCACTTGGAACTGCTCACACACTAGTAAGTGTCAGTTCCAGGGCTCAGTCTTTATCTGGGGCGTATACGGAGTTCAACTTGGTTGTCCTGACTATCAAGTGAGGAGTATGCTGGAGTCCCAAGCCCACAGGGCTCCCTTTGGGGGACTCCCACTTGGCCCAGGGTGTAGAGCTGCACAGCCTGGATATCTGTTTACAGAGCATCACCACACTTCAGCAGCAGCTACAGAAAGATCAGCTGCTGCTCAAGCAGCAGCTGGCAGAGTGTCGGCAACAGGAGACCCTCATTGAGAACCTGACCAAGCAGCGGGATGCCCTGCGGGTTCAGCATGAGGCTTTCCTGGAGCAGGTGGGTTCTTCCTGCTGCCTACCCTGCACTGGTCCTCTCCTCGGAGGGGACTGCCTTTCATAGGATGCGCAGAGGAGAGAACGGGGTGGCTTGTCATGGAGTCTTCTGGGGGAGGGGCAAAGGTAATAGGATAACCTGAGGAACTATCCCTCATGGGAAGCCCTAGGAAGAAGTGATCCCTCCTGACAACACCTTGAAGGAAGAGGACACTCTGGGAACTTACTTCAAGAGTGCATTTCTCCTCATTTAGATGGGCAAGGCCTTCCTGGGACCTCTGAGCCAGCTGCAGGTGGCTGACTTTGAGGAGATACGGAGCTATCGAGCACCACCAGAATCGGTGGTCCAGGTGACCGATGCACTATGCGACCTGTTCCACTGTGAAACAGGCTGGGCCAGTGCCAAGCAACTCTTATGTACTGAGGATTTTTATCAGGTAGAAAGTGTGGAGCACGAAGGAGGAGGAGAGTGGAGGCCTAATGGCGGGGGGGAGGGGGGAGGGGGAAACCTGACAGAGTGAGGCAGCTGGGGCAAGGTCCACAGAAGAGCACCCATGTCTGCCCTTACCCCCTTAACACACTTTCCCAGGAGCTGGTGTTCTTCCCCAAAGAGAAGATGACAGACTCGGAGATGATAAAGTTAACCCGAGCTCTGAAGGCTCCAGGTCTAAGTGATGCAGCTCTGCGGGCAGTGAGCATACCCATAGCAAACCTGGCGGCTTGGCTCTGGGCTGTTCTGCGCTATGGGCTGGCCCAGCGCCGGGGACTGCCCACAGGCCTGCTTCTGCGGCAGATAGAGGCCACACTGGCTCGGGAGCAGGCTCACCTGGGCCGCTGCCAGTTCCAGGCCCAGGAGACCTTAGAGCACAATTTGGATCTGGCCAACATGTTGGAAGAGACCCGGGCTTCGAGCAACCAGTTGACAGAGAAGCTCAGTCGGGCTAAGTGTGGCCAGTATCACAAGTGGCCAGTCAAGGCTGCACTGCTTACACCCATGCACTCCTGGACTACAGAGCTCCAGGTAACCATCCTCTTCCAGATCTCCCCCCCACCCCACCCCCACCCCGAACCACTGCCCCCAACCCCTCGGCCCCTCCCTTGGCCCCTCCCTGCCATGCTTTCCTGTTGCTCCTTCTCTGCCTGTACCCTCCTCGCTGGCTCACATGCGCTCCCCTCTCCCTTCCCATGCCAGAATTTGAAGGGGCACTGCCTGACTGTGTTCGGAGACGCCCTCCTGTGTTCAGCTGCCATCATCTACCTGGGTCCTTTCCCACCTGTGCGGCGCCAGGAGCTACTAGACAAGTGGCTGGCTCTGTGTAGGGGCTTTCAGGAGACCCTGGGCCCAGATGATGTGGCACAGGCATGGAAGCAGATGCAGAAATATGTCACCGTGCCACCAAAGAACCCCCTGCTCTCCATACGCTCTCCCTTCAGCCTTCTGTCCTTGCTGAGCTCCGAATCCGAACAGTTGCAGTGGGACCGAGACCTGAAGCCCCAGGCAAAGTCAGCCCGCCTGGCAGGCCTGCTTCTGCGAAGCAACACCCACTACTCCAGTTGCCGTTGGCCTCTGGTGCTTGACCCCAGCAACCAGGCCCTTATCTGGCTGAACCCGCTGCCTCTTCAAGAGACTAGACGCTTGGCGCCAGGCCCCACTGAGTGCAGAGGTAAAGCCAGGGATGATGAACATAATGCTTCTAGGGTATCTGAACTGCCAATACTCTTGGCCACATGTGGTCTTCCCTTTCATAATGAAGACACTAAATTTTTGTGGCCACGGTATCCTAGACTTCATCAGCCCATATGATATAAAAAATTAGGTCACATTTGCATTTTGGGGCCTATATTGCAACGATTCTGAATCTACCAGTCCATGATCTTCCATTTCCCTGGTCGGCCCAGTACTCTTAGAAACTTGGCCTACAACTCAGAGCCTTTCTTACTGTCCGAATTTATCCCATGTTCAGGAATTCTGAGGAAATACTTCTATTAGCTCTACTTGGGTCAGAGACCCATCTGGGTGGAGTGTCAGAAGGAGGTGTTTCTTTCTTTTTTTTTTTTTTAAAGATTTTATTTATTTATTTGACAGAGAGAAACACAGCGAGAGAGGGAACACAAGCAGGGGGAGTGAGAGAGGGAGAAGCAGGCTTCCCGCCGAGCAGGAAGCCCGATGCGGGACTCGATCCTGGGTCTTCAGGATCACGACCTAAGCCGAAGGCAGTTGCTTAATGACTGAGCCACCCAGGCGCCCCAGAAGGAGGTGTTTCTTAGGGGAAGGAAACAGCAGTGTTGTGTAGGAGAAGGAAAAGGAGTGTTGATTTTCTAAAAAAGGGGTTGGGAATTGCACTGGGGAGAATAATAGACATCTACAATGGACTAGGTATGGAATAAAGTGGTCTGTACCATGGGCTCTGTAATCAGACTGTCTGGGTCAAATATCTGTTCTTTACTAGCTATGTAGATAAGGCAAGGTACTTAATTGCTCTAAGCCTAAATTTATTTGCCAACAAAATGAGCATCTTAATTATACCCATCTCATAAAATGTATTAAGTAAGATAATTCATGTAAAAGGGGTTCATACAGTGCCTAAAAATAGTTAAGTTCTCCAAAACATTAGTATCACTACTAAGGTATTACTGCTACCATTATTCCACTCCACCCCTTGGCTGTCCAGCACATCCTTCCATTGTGCCCATGCTCCATTACACTAATGCCCATGACACAGCATTCCCAGGTGTAACTGTAAATGAATCTGTCTCCTCTCTAGTAAGAGACACCCTGAAGAAACCTCCAGCTGCAGCATCCAATTCTGAGTCCAGGAACTGTGAACGATGTTCACTGTTCTTGATCACACCCAGATGTGGCTCTTTGTGATTCTCTAACCTATGATACAGCGAGTACATGCTAAATCTCACCCTACTAATACTGATATGCAGTATTATATATATATAATATATATATTATATATATGCAGTATTATATATATATATATATATATAGTATATAGAGATATACAATCTGATATGCAGAATGAGGCAAAATCAAACCAAGATAACTAGAGTAAACTTCCAGTTTAGAAACTGGGCAAGGGTAAGAAACACACACTTGTATATTAGTCTTTAGCATGTGCTGTGTGATGCCAGACAGCTACAGTAAGGAGAATGATTAGCATCACTTCACTGGCTGTAGCATGAGTTCTTGGACAGCCACTTTGGCTGTCCTGGGTTCTGATGAACAGTTTAATTTTCCTAGTCCACTGTCCCCAAGGCTATCTGTGAAAGGAAAATTGGGCAAGAGTCCCCCGTTTGTAGCTGTTCTGCTTTACATACCCACTTCCTATTGGAATGGGATCGGGCCTTAGGATTTGCCTTAAAATGAAGCAAACATGGATCATTTGTTATCAGATAGGGGATTTTCTAGCTAATTCCTTTAAATATCTCATCTTTTTCCTTCAGAGTTCATTTGTAAGGACTCTATTAGCTGTTAACCAATGCCAGAAATCTTGGCATATTCTCATTCTTGAATTTAAACCCCATTTTTTTGGTCTTCTCTCTTAACACCGGTTCTAGGGGTTCTAGCAATCCCACTAAGCCTTAATGTAATTGTCATCTATCTAAATCGTGGCCTTCAACCTCAGAGCTATAGTAGTAATGAAACAGTCTGCGTAGTGAGCTTGGGCTAATTGGCCATGGAATACAGCCACTATTACTTGGGGCTGGATCCAAATCAAAAGGGAGAGGGAGACTATTACATTTGTCAAAAAGGGAATGCTTAAAGAGAAGTGCTTGGGATGGACGTGGAGAATTAGATTTCCCTGATTTTCTAGGCTCTTCCAATAGTCAATAATTTCCTATTCTGTGCAACACAAGGTACACAAATCATTTTTTAAAATCAGCAAGATGCATAAGTGTCTGATCATCTGTGGTCTGAAATTGCTTGTTATGAGCAGAAAGGAATTTTCCTTAAGTTTTTTTCTGGAAGTTGTTCCTCTTATCTAAGTTGAGAAGTAGCCAGCATGCTTTCTACTAAATCCACTGAAGTTCAGTGAACATATGGTCCAAGTCCCATGAGATAAACCAACTTCTTCCCCACCACATAACATAGCAGAGAGAAAAAAAATCCTCATTGCCCTTCCCCACCACTAACTCCCTGTATCAGCTAGGAATGCTATCATGATCAGAAACAAAAGCCCAACTTACCATGGCTTAAGAAATAAGGATTTATTGGGGCACCTGTGTGGCTCAGTTGGTTAAGCAGTCGACTCTTGCTTAATCTCAACTCAGGCTTGGATCTCAAGGTCATGAGTTCAAGCCCCACACTGGGTTCCACACTGGGTGTGGAGCCTACTTAAAAGAGGAGAGAGAGAGAGAGAGAGAGAGAGAGAGAGAGAGAGAGAGAGAGAGAAGAAGAAAGGATTTACTTATCGCACATTATAAGGCATACTGAGAGAAGAAGGCACAGGGTCTCAGTACTGACTTCAAGTACCCAGATTCTTCTTTCTGCTCAATGATCCTTAGCATATTGGCTTATCACATTATAGTGGGTTGGTGTAGTGGGTTGAATGTAGTGGGTTGAATCCTAACCACAGAACCTATTAATAGGAACTTATTTGGAAAAGAGCCTTATAGGTTTAATTAAGTTAATAACCTTGAAATGAGATCACCCTAGATTATCTGGGTTGCCCCTAAATCCAATGACAACTGTCCTTATAAGAAAAAAAAGAGAAGGCATAAGTACACAGAGGGAAGACCTCATGAAGATGGAGACAGATGGTGCAGTTATATAGCCACAAGCAAGGAACTCCTAGAACCAACAGAAGCTGGAGAAGGCAAAGAAGGAGTCTCCCTTAAGGCCTTCAGAGGGAGTGCAGCTTTTCCAACACCTTGATTTTGGACTTCTGGCCTCCAGAACTATGAGGAAATAAGCTTTGGGTTTTTTCTTTTCAGCCACCATATCTGTGGTAGTTTGTTACCATATTGGTTGCTATGCCTCCAAGCATCATGTCAGAGTTGCTGCTAGCCATTTCTGTCCCTTTTATCAGGAAAACAAAATATCTTCCAGATGTCTGAATAGCCATATGTGGTAGGCAGTTTTGGCCCCCATCACCTTTGTCCTCCATTGTTACTCCTGGAACTACATTCCATGGCAGGAAAGACTCTGCAGATGTAATTAAGATTACTAACCAACTGATCTTAAGATAGAGATATCCTGGATGATCTAGGTGAGCCTAGTGTAATCACATGTACCCTTCAAAGAAGCAAGGAGGAAAGAGAGGAAGATTTGAAACATGAGAAGGATTCAAGAAACTTGCTGGCTTGAAGATGGAGTGCGTTACTGGGAAAGTATGAGATAGAAATGAATTCTGTCAAAAACCAGTAAGACTGAAAGAGGACCCAAGCCCAAGATCAGAACTACAGCCCCAGCTGATGCCTGATTAACCCCACGTAACCCCAAGCGGAGCATCCAGTCATGCGGTATGGGGCTTCTAACCTCTGAACTCAGACATAATAAATGGGTGTTGTTGTAAGCTAAGTGGTAATTTGTTAAGCAATAGGAAATGAATCCACTAAACTGTGCACCTGGCAACCTCTACTTGCTACTTCTTAACACTTAATACTTAAAAAAAAAAAGATTTTATTTATTTATTTGAGAGAGAGCAAGAGCAGGGAGAAGGGGCAGAGGGAGAGAAGCAGACTCCTCACTGAGCAGGGAGCACAATATGGGGCTCAACCCCAGGGCCCTAGAATCATGACCTGAGTCAAAGGCAGACACTTAACTAACTGAGCCATGCAGGTGCCCCAAGGCTTAGTACTTTAAAAAAATTTCCAAAACTCTTAAATTTCTTAATACTTAAAAAATATATTATTTATCTTTTCCAGTTCCTGCAATAGAGGAGGCAAAGGAGAAGGGGACTGGGCAGGGAACCATCTGTGTCCACCACACACCCCCTACACCCTGAGACTCAGCTAATTCCAGTTTATGGCCTTTCACTTACAAATTGCTACTTCCAGGCCCTGATTTCTACATCAGCAACAATTCTTTTCATTGTGATACAATTAGCTTAGGCAAAAAGAAATACACAGACTCTGTTAACTAATCTGGTGAAAGGTCGAAACAAAGCTGATTTCAGGGATACCTACAACTCCTCCCTGGAGTCATAGAGAAGTAATAATGACAGCTGACATTTGTTGAGTGTTCACTAGGTCCAGTGGAGTGCTTTCTATGTATCATTTCATGTCATCTTCCTGGTAACCCTGTGAGGCACCCACCAATATCAACCCATGTTGCAGATAAGGAAACTAAGTCAGAAGGAGCTTAAGTGACTTTCCCAAGGTGTCTTCCTGCAGGCCTTACCTCAGGAGATCGAGCCCTTTGGTGAATGGTGCTCCCTTGGAGCCTGGCTCATCCTCTGAGAGGAGTTCCTCTGCATCTTTCTGCCACAGAGAAGAGCTTTGTGAGAAATCAAGAAGAAGAGGCCTTGAAAGAGGAAGATGACAGTAATGAAGGGCGTGATAAGGCTAAGGACAAGACAAAAGAGCAGAACACAGAGGACAGGGGAAATGAGGAGGAAGAGGGAGAAAAGGACGAGGAACAAGAGCAGGAGCAAGATGAGACAGAGTGGCAGGAGTCAAGGCCAGCCTCTGAGACTGAGTCTCTGCCCCTACCGTACCTTCGTGTGGTCTCAGGCAATGACCCAGAGCTGGGTCCTCAGCTTCAGGAGGCAGCTGCCAGTGGTAAGAATGGGTCCCCATCTGCCATGTGGCCCTTCTGTGGCCCCACAAGCCTCTCACCCCCAGACTGATCTCAGCTCCTGTCCTTAAGCCAGACACTGTGTGGAAGAGCCCTGAGGGGATCCTCCTATTAGCCAGTGGGAAACTGGTCAGAGCCAGATTTTGTGCGGGGAGGGGCGGGGTACTGGCACTGTGGGTAGGGTGTCCTTGTCTCCCCCTCATAGGCCTGCCTGTGCTACTGACCAACATGGAGCTGGGCCTAGGGTGCCAAGAACTGCAATGGCTACTGCAGCGGGAGGGGCTGAGCCCTCCCAAGGTGCAGCCTGGCTTCTGTCTCTATCTGAGTACTACCCTCCCCCTCAGTGCCTTGGAAAAAGGTAAGCCCCACTGGGTAAGTTGCCACCACAGCTCTGTGGACACACTAGCCCTCCCGCTTCCCTCAGTCTGGCCCTGAGGAGGCTCAGGACTGTGGTCAGGAGCCGTACTCCCAGTGCACCCCACTCACTGGCTTTGACAAGAGGAAAGGCTTAAGCATCTCCCATGTGACCCCAAGTGCTAGGTTATGAACTCCTGAAGGGACTGAATGTGCTGGATCTGAGCCTCAACATGGATATCCTAGAAGACCAAATGCTGCATGAAATCTTGTGCATAGAGTGTCCTGAGCTCCAGAGCCGTTGGCAGGACCTAAAGACCAGAGCCCTGGACATCTGTGAAGCTGTGGAGGCTGCTGAGGTGCCTGGGGGTCCCAGCTATGGGTGGGCATGAGCTTCAGAGGGGCCCAGAAATGGGGGCAGAGATGAGTGTGGATGGTTGAGGACTGTGTGGGAAAGGGTCAGACCCATGGAACAGGTGACTCTTTGCAGGAGCGGCTGCTGCTGATGCTGCTGCTTCAGAACCCCAAACACCAGAAACCAGCTAAATTCCTACGGCACATGGTGAGGGCCCAGGCGGAGCTATGTCAGCTGCGTGCCCAGTGCGAGGATCTAGAAGACCTGAGACTACAGGAGGTGGCCTTGTGGGCACCCTATCGGTGTGTCGTCTGGCACGGAATGGCCATAATAAAAGCCCTGAGCCCACTGCAGAACCTGCTGCCCCTTTTCCGCATGAGCCCTGACGACTGGCTAGCGGCCACCAAGCGGGCTCTGAACAACATGAAGCAGCGTGAGATTCATCAGGGGGAGGACCTGCCCAGCCATCTGCTGCATCTGAGAACACAGCTGACCCGCCAGCTCCTGGGCAGCACTGTGGCTGCCCTGGGCCTGACTCGAGTACCGTTGGTGGGTGCTTTGGGTGCTTTGGCACTGCTGCAAATGGCAAGGAAAGCACCAGAACTGGAGAGGCTGGCGTTCTGGCCTGGCCTGACGGCCTCTCCTGGCATAGGCTACAGCAAGCCAGGGGTGGCTCGGCCGGCCTGGCTAGGGCTGAGAGCCTGGCATGAATGTGGCATGTTGGAGGTGCTGCCCCCGTTTGTGGGGCTGTGTGCATCCCTGGCAGGCCACTCCAGTGCTTGGCAGGCTTACCTGTCACTGTCCTCCACAGTGCTGGGTCCAGCACCTGGGCCTGGGCCCGATCCACTCAGCCTCCTCCAGAAGCTGATTCTGTGGCGTGTGCTGCGACCTGAGTGTCTGGCGGGGGCCCTGGCGGACTTTACCACCAGCCTTCTGGGCCGGCCCCTGGACGAAAACCTGGGTGCCTCCACTATACCCTTCGAACACAGCCAGGCTACTCAGCCCATGCTGATCTTGTTGCCACCACCTGGTCACCCCACAGCCACCATGCATCCCCTGACTATCATCCAGAAACTGGCTGCAAGGCATGAGCAGGTTTGAGCCTAGTCACTTGGTCACAGAGACACCAGACCCCAGTGGGCCGAGCTGGGGTGTGGTGGCCCCCTCCCAGCATTCTTATAGACCTTTCTGGCTTACTCAGGGATTTCTGGGGTCATTTGTGGTATTACATTGGGTCCCTTGGGCCATCCTGTGATCACTTTGAATTCTTTGCCACCTCTCTGTTGGTCTTCAGGGGCAGAAGCACCTGGAGGTGATCGCTCTGGGTTCTGAAGCCTGGGACCCAGTCTCAATAGTGGTCAGCACACTATGCCAGGCTATGCACAGAGGGCACTGGCTGGTGTTGGAGAACTGTCATCTGATGCCTCACTGGCCAGAGGAGCTGCTACAGCCCTTGCTGGGGCTGTTGGATGGAGCCAGGGGTGTGTCTGCTACCTAATCCAGTCCCGGGCCTGAGCTTGATCCCCTTACTCCCGTATCTCACTCCTGGACCCAGAACCTCAAGTCTGATCCCTAAACTTGTGTCTGACCCTTTACCCAGTGATTGATCTCAGCCCCTTATCTGACCCCTAGTGGTCTCGGACCTGGAGTTGGAACTGCCTCTGGCCCAACCCGCAAGCAAGAGGGTGACGACTGTCCACAGAGATTTCCGTCTTTGGCTTATTTTGTCTGCAGAGGCTATTGCCTCCTTACCAGGTGAGAAGTCCCTGCTATACGCTGAGACTGAAGGAGGACGGCAACTATGCTATGCTGACCCAGCACTTTCCTTCTGCCCCAGCGGTGCTGACTCAGCACTCCATGCCTGTTTTCTGGGACCAGTCGCTGGAGCTGGGCCACGTCCTGACTGACAGTTTGGAGCTAGTCCAGCAAGGACTCTCTGTGCAACCCCCAGCAAGGATGATGCCTCTCCTCCTCTTACATGGCCTCCTGCTTCACCGGCAGCTCTATGGAATGAAGCTGCAAGCACACAGGGGGCGCTGGTGAGGGACCCCTATCCATCTTGCTCAGTTGTTCAACAAACACTGAGAATTTTCTATATCCCTGAGGAATACGACTAATTCCTGCCTGGGCAGCACCCAAAGTGTGAGGGCAAGGGGAAGTCAAGAAAGGCTCCCCCAAGGACTTTGAGCTCTCACTTTGAATTGAGTCTAGGAAACAGGCAAATCAGGTGGAGATGGGGCTTTTCTGAGCAGATGGAACTAAGTTCAGCAGGAGGAGGAAGATGTCAATGTGACTAAGGTAGACATGTTGGGGGTTGAGCGGGGAAAGGCAAGGCTTGTGGTAGAGGGCCTTTAAGACCATGGCAAGGGGCCTGATTTTATCCTGAGGACAGTGGGAAGCCAATGGAGAGCTTATTTAAAATAGGAGAAGAAACATGATGCTAATTATCTGTTGGAAAGATCACTCTGGCTGCAGTGTGGAGAATGGACCAAATGGGACAGGGCTGGAGGCAAGCAGAGCCATTTTAGGAGGCTCTGGCAGTCTGAAGGGACAAGACCATGGTATGGTAGTACCAGGAGGGATAGAAAATAAATATGGAGTGAGGAAGAAAGAGGAGTCAATGGTGGCTCCAGATTTCTGTCCAGGACATACAGGAGGAAATGATGATTTCAGTGAAAGCAAGTTGAATTTGAAGTGCCAAGTGGCAATGTGAACCCTCATGAGTTTGGAGCTTGGGAGCTTGGGCTAGAAAGACCAGAGTCCTCAGCATAGGAATGGTTCTGAAACCCTAGTTCCTGCTCACCTCCCCCAGGAGTCAAGTGACCCTGACACAGATCCTTCAGATTCAAGACCAGCTGTGGGCCGGCCTTCGGAATCCCAGTGCTGCCATGCAGGAGCTGGCGGGTGAGACCCTTCCTGTCCCCATGTAGTCATCAGTCCCCAAGAGAGCCCTGAAAGGTGTAGGAGTGGGAGTACTGGGACAGGGAAATAATTCCCAGCTTTGGTTTTGGTTTGGGAGGTGGTGGAAACCAGAAGGACTACAACAGAAGGGCTCTAACCTTATTCTCAGCTTCGGTTTTCTATGGGGGTCCTGTGGGAGACAAGAAGGACAGGGAGGCCCTGATTAGCCTAACAGAAGCCTGCCTGAGCCCCAGCAACAGCAGCTGGGCTCAACCACACACACCCCAGTATCTGCTGTCTACTCTGTTGCCCAGCCCAGGTAAGCTGCAGCCAGGTACCTGTGCTGGGTAGGGGAACAGTGTGTAATGGGCCCCTCTCAAGCATGTGAACCACAGTACCAACAAAGGTGTAGGAGGGGGGCAATATTCACACAGTTATGGGATGGTGGCTTAAAGTGTCACCCCTCCCCTTCACTTCCAAGAGCTAGGGGAGCCGGATGCCTTGGCAGAGTGCAAGGCCCAGATGCACCTCTTGCCCGCACCACCTGAACCCCAGAGCTGCGGACTGAGTGCTGGCTCCCAGGCATGGTTGTTACGACGCCGGAGTCGGGCTCTCTTGAGCGCGCTGCAGCAGAGTTTACCCACTTGGGTTCCTGTGTCTCGCAGAGGCTCCCGACGGGCTGATAAGCGGCTGCGGCAGCGCCTAGTACTGGCCAAGCGGAGGCTGGAGTCGCTGCAGGCTCTGCTGAGGGAGACCGCTCGCCAGGAGTCTGGTGCTCAGTGGGTGGTGCTGGGACTGAGCTCGCAGCGGCCTCTGCAGGCCTTCCTCCAGACAGAGGTGCTGGAGCTGAGTCAGCTGGCGGGCTTGCTGCTGCGGGACTTGGATTGCGTGTTGCAGCAGCTGCAGGGCGCGCCCCCATGCGCTTCCCCGCGCTGCGCCGCGGTGGCCCACGCTCTCTGGACTGGTCGCCTACCCCCGCCTTGGCGTCCCCATGCGCCTGCGGGCCCGCAGCCGCCCTGGCACTGGCTGCGACAGCTGTCGCGCCGTGGGCAGCTGTTGGTTCGCTACCTGGGCGTTGGCACCAAAGTACCAGAGCGTATTTTTCACCTATCAGCCTTTTGCCACCCACGCCGCCTGCTGCTGTCACTGCGTTGGGAGGCTACCTTTGCTACCAACGCCCTGAACCAGCGTGTGCAAAGCTCTAACTTCCTTGGCTCCAGCTCCATTGGGCTCCCCCATAAACATCAGGAGTTGAACAGCAACCCTTTGCACCTCCAGGTATCTTCATGCCTTCCCTCCACTGACACTTTGGCCCCCTCAAATCCCTGATTACACCTTAAAATTATCCCACCTTGCCTCTTGGTGATCTTGCCTCCTCAGTAGCCCCATATGCTCTGACACCCCACCATTAGGACCCCCCAGCTTCCTAGCCTTGCCTTATTAGCTTCTGGTGCCTCTAGGTGGTGAATGGTCCAAATCCTACCGTTCCAGAGATGGGGCTGCTGCTGATTGGGCTCCAGCTCCGGAATGCAGAGTGGGACCCCCTAGCAGGGGCCCTGCAGGACAGCACCTGCAGCCAGCCCAGCCCTCTGCCTCCGGTCAGTGTCAGTGCCCAGGCCTGGCGCCCCAGTGACTTGCCACCCCCAGGCAACCTGGCTGTGTATTCCTGTCCTGTGTACATGGAAGGGCCCCTAGGCATCACTAGGCTACACAGCAGGCACATACTGATGCACCTGCCCCTGCCCACAAAGCTCAGCCCCGCCACCTGTGACCAACGGAGGGTCTATGTGTGTAGCCCACCCTTGCTGTGAGCGCTCAAACAAAATAAAGTTGGGGTGATTCAATGAAGGATTTCTGAGATTTAGCAGTACAGGGTGTCTGCACATGGAGAAATGACCTGCTGAGGGGAAGACCCAGTGTGCACAACTTGAGAAGGGAATGTTGGTATCCTGTGGGAGATGGGCCTGGTGTTGGTCAGGCATCTGAGGCTCCTGGCAGATGGGGATGGCTAATACACAGGATCCTAAATCCTTGCCCGGCTTTATACTATGGTCTGAGTACTTGCGTTAAATCCATGAGATATATTTTTCACAAGGGATATTTTTGAAGAGAGAACATTAATACTGAAAATGATTTTTTAAAGCCTTTGTCGTATTATCAAGAATGCCTCAAACTTTCCCTTCCAGTCATCCCCTCCTGCTGTGATGGGTTCTCTAAGTGAGTCATATACATATAAAACAAAGGCCAAAGAAGATACAAGGTTTTTTGTGCATTCAACAATTATTTTCTTTTAAAGATTTTATTTTTTTTAGAGACAGCATGTGAGCAAGAGTGCACAGACTCATGGGGGGAGGGGCAGAGGGCGAGAGACTCTCAGACTGCCCATTGAGCAGGGAGCTCCATGCTGGGCTTGATCTCATGGCTCTGAGATCATGACCTGAGCCAAAATCAACCCCTCAATGATTATTTATTGAGCACTCCTCTGAACCAGGTGCTCTTCCTGGCACTGATGAGGTTGTCCCAAGGTAGGGAGGCAGACAAGAAAAGGTCAACATATGGGTAAGTTAAATTTGATTTGTATGTACTGTAAAGAAAATAAAGGAGGCTGATGCCTTAGAGCATGACTAGAATGAAACAGTATCATTTGGGTGGTCAGGAGACACTTCCTGAATGTGAGAAAGAGAGCCCTTTGCACAAGATCTAGGAGGAATGTTTCTGGGTAAACTACTGAGCCCTCAGTAGGCAGGACAGAACATGTAGTTGGAGTATGGTGAATGAGGGGTAGGGTGATAAAAATGACAGAAAGGAATAGACAGGGGTCGATCACATACAGCCTTTTCATAATGACTTTGTATTTTATTTTTAAAAGCAGCAGGAGGAATCTAGTGGAGAGTATTAGGTATGAGAGGACATGATGCAAAGCTCTCTCGGGCTGTTCTATAGCGGATGGGTGGAAGAAAACCCAGAGTAACAGGGAACATTTGTTTGCGGGCTTGAAATAATTCTAGTGGGAGATGATGGGGTTTGGACTAGGGTCCCAACAGCAGGGATGGAGAATTGATGGATTTAGGAAATATTTTGGAGGCCAAGCAGGACTTGCTGATGAATTGGATGTGAACAGTGAAGGAAGAGGACAAATCTAGGATGACTCTGAGATTTTAGGCTTGAGCAACTGAGTGGATTATGATGTCATTAACTGAAGTGAGAAATTTGAAGGAAGGGCAGATTGGGGGTAGGAAATCAAGAGTTCTGCCTTGATACGTTCAGTTATTATTAGCTGATTACACACTACCCCAGGACAAAGCTCTCTGATAAAAGTTGGGTTAGCATGTAACTGAGCTGAAGGCCTAAAGGGGCTCCTCTCCTTACCCCTAAGCACAAAAACTTACTATGTACAACCTACTTCCCTCGATGTATGGCTAGGTGTGAGCTATGTGGTAGGAGGTAATGCAAATGTCACTGTATACTGAGCGCTGGCACACAACCTCTTCAGTCACCCCTCACCAGTGACTGTGGTGTAACCAATGGCCTTTAACAGAAGGGTGAGCAGAGGGGCAAAAGATTCTGCTTTCCTCAGAAACCCTTTTCTGTGGTCAATGAGGGACATGGCTGTTCCTTTAGGAGAGGAGATTAGCAAAGTATTAAGTCCTTTTGGATAAATGAACCCTACCCTCTATCCACATATACCATCCCTACTACCTATCCTCCAGTGGGAACAGGGAGCAACAGTACAGTACCTGTAAAATCACCTAAAATTGGTTAGAACAGAACATTTTCTACAAATGCACATTTTCTAGACCAAAATTCATTCTTTTTCTTTTATGTAGGATTTTATTATTTTTATTTTGTAATTTCAGCTGTATTGGGATATTAAACTTTTAATCAATTAGAAACTATAAAATAACTACTATACTATATAATTGCCTAGCTCAAATACAATGCCATGTAAAAATGTTCCAGACCAGACAATTTCACTGTTGTCTATCAGATAAATTAAAATCCCATGCCAAACAACAACCCTGATGGATGGGGTAAATGAAGTAGAGACAAGAGAAACAAGTATGACAAAAATCAACCTCATCGGAGACTTTGGGATGCAAAGTAAACTGAGTACTGTGGACAAAGAAGCTTTTGCCTTTTTCTCTACCAAGACTTTAAAAAGAAAACTACTCTGCAGCGTGGACCTGCTGTGGCCCCAAGAGTGGCATGCCAGGAACAAGTGTCCCTTGACCACCTTATGGTGTGGATACAGAGCAGAGACCCTTTTGGCCCAATGGAATATGAGGCAGAGAATAACTGAAGTCTGGAATATCAAACAGGGTTGTTGAGAGGAAGGGCAGGGAAACTGACAGGGAAGGGCACAAAGGCCTGACGGCAGAGAGAGACAAGATCACCAATTTATCAGCTTTAGAAGCAAATGTTGGCAGAATGCCTAGGTATGGGATGGGGCCAGCCCTGGCCAGAAGATTCCAGCTTGTGCATACCCAAGAACCAGTATTAAGCCAGGGAACCCCTTCCTCTGATATCAAAATGCTACAAAAGTCCTTCTCTCTATATCCAGATGTCACTTTGGAGAGGAGCAAAGGTAGAATGCTCAGAATTTTCTGAGGATTTACTTTAAAAAGAATACATGAAACGTGAAGAGACTGAACTGAATTTATTTCTAGACTCTACTACTATCCAGTGGAATGGAGGAGGGATTGCGACTTGTGAGGAAAATCAGAGCAGTAATTGAGAAAGGAGCTAAATTGTATTTGCATATCCAAATTTGTAAGGAAATTTATGATCCTGCTCTGTATACTGCATGCACTAATAATCCAAAGACCAAAAATCTCATTGACTTCCCCTCTGTAACTCACCTGGAACTCGTATTTTTGTAGCATATCAGTCTAATTTGAAATCCTCATTCAGAAATAAGATAAATAGGGGGAAATGTCTGAAATAGAAAAAAGTGCCAGTTTCACCCACTAATGCCTAAGAAGCTCTGGTATCTAAAAGATAGGTCTTTTTTTTTTTTTTTTAAAGGTTTTATTTATTTGACAGAGAGAAACACAGGCAGAGAGGGAACACAAGCAGGGGGAGTGAGAGAGGGAGAAGCAGGCCTCCCGCCGAGCGGGTAGCCCGATGTGGGGCTCGATCCCGGGTCTCCAGGATCATGACCTGAGCTGAAGGCAGTCGCTTAACCAACTGAGCCACCCAGGCGTCCCTAAAAGATAGGTCTTGTTACTATTCCATTTTAGAGATTCAATAAATTACCCAAGGTCATGAAATCAGAAAACGATAGAGCCAGTTTTTGAAACCAGACGTTTGTCCCCAGAATCCCTTCTCCTTATGGCTTTTTATTGCCTCTTCCATACCAAATGTTGAGGATATAGTGGAAAACAAGCATTTTCATGCACTATTGGTAGGTGGTTATCCTGGTGTAGTTATTCTGGGGTGCAATCTGGCAGCACTTGGTGAAATTAAATACACTATGCTCGAAGGGAAACAAAAGCAAAAATAAACTATTGGGACTACATCAAAATAAAAAGCTTCTGTACAGTGAAGGAAATAATCAACAAAACTAAAAGGCAACCTATGGAATGGGAGAAGATATATGCAAATGACATATCTGATAAAGGGTTAGTATCCAAAATATATAAAGAACTTATAAAATTCAACACTCCCCCAATAATCCAATTAAAAATGGGCAAAAGACATGAACAGACATTTCTCTAAAGAAGACATCCAGATGGCCAATGGAGACATGAAAAGATGCTCATCATCACTCAACATCAAGGAAATGCAAATCAAAACTACAATGAGGTATCACCTCATTCCTCTCAAAATGGCTAAAATCAACAACACAAGTACCAAGACTTGGCAAGGATGTGGAGAAAAAGGAACCCTCCTGCACTGTTGGTGGGAATGCAAACTGGGCAGCCACTGTGGAAAACAGTATGGAGGTTCTTCAGAAAGTTAAAATAAGAGCTACCCTATGACCCAGCAATTGCATTATGAGGTATTCATTCAAAGAAAACAAAAACACTAATTCAATGGGATATGTATATCCTGATGTTTATAACAGGCTTATCTATGACAGCCAAATTATGGAAGCAGCCCAAGTGTCCACTGATTAATAAATGGATAAAGAAAAGGTGGGGGGGGCGCCTCGGTGGCTCAGTGGTTAAGCCTCTGCCTTTAGCTCAGGTCATGATCCCGGTGTCCCAGGATCGAGCCCCACATCGGGCTGCCTGCT